>OZ012737.1:86040298-86325298 GCA_963859935.3 Lathyrus sativus | reverse complement strand
ATAGGCTACATCTCCTATCCTCTGCAAAATCTGGTAAGGACCAATGAAACGCGGCGTCAACTTACGCTACTTCAATGCCCTACCAACACCAGTCATAGGAGTAACCCGAAGAAACACATGATGTCCCTCTTGAAATTCAAGTGCTTTCCTCCTCTTGTCATGATAACTCTTCTGACGACTCTGAGAAATCTTCATCTTCTCTTGAATCATCTTAATCTTATCAGTAGTCTGCTGGACTATCTCGGGTCCAACCAAAGAACTCTCTCCAGATTCATACCAACACAATGGCATCCTACACCGTCTACCATATAATGCCTCGAACGGTGCCATACCAATACTCGAATGTAAAACTGTTGTTGTAAGTAAATTCAATCAAAGGCAAGTAGCTATCCCAAGCTCCTCCCCCTCTCCAATACGCAAGCTCTCAAAAGATCCTCAAGGGACTGAATCGTTCTCTCTGGTCTGACCATCGGTCTGCGGATGATAAGTTGAACTCAAACGCAACTTCGTACCCAAAGCACTTTGCAAACTCTCCCAAAATATCGAAGTAAACCTCAGATCTCTGTCTGACACAATGCTAGACGGAATACCATGCAAACTGACAATCCTCTCAATGTACAGATTTGCCAACCTCTCTAATTGGGTAATCCATTCGCATAGCAATAAAGTGAGAAGATTTGGTCAATCTATCCATAATAACCCAAATAGCTTCAAAATTACTCGGATTCATCGGTAAACCAGATACAAAATCCATAGAAATGCTATCCCATTTTCCACTTAGGAATAAACAACGGTTTCATCAAACCTGACGGGTTTCTGATGCTCAATCTTTGACTTCTGACAAGTCAAACAAGAATACACAAAATCGGCAATATCCTTCTTCATACGAGGCCACCAAAACACTTTCCTTAAATCTTGATACATCTTAGTAGCACCCAAATGAATACTCAATCCACTACGATACCCTTCTTCAAGAATACTCATCTTAAGCTCAACAACATCAGGAACACAAACTCTATCATGACAACTCATTATACCGTTTTCATCAATCCGAAAATCACCACCTTGACCGTGATTGATCAAAGTCAACCGATCAACTAAACTCAAATCAGATTTCTGTCCTTCTCGAATCTCATCCAGAATACCACTAGTAAGCTTTAACATACCCAGCTTAACTCCATAAGAAGTCTTCTCACACACCAAACTCAAATCACGAAATTGCTCAATCAATTCCAACTCTTTCACCATCATCATCGATATATGCAACGATTTCCTACTCAATGCATCAGCTACCACATTTGCTTTACCCGGATGGTAATTCAAACCAAAATTAAAATCCTTCAGAAGTTCTAACCATCTCCTCTGTCTTGCATTCAATTCTTTTTGATTAAAAAGATACTTCACTCTTATGATCACTAAACACTTCAAATCTCGAACCAAACAAATAATGCCTTCAAGGTTTCAGCACAAATACAACGGCGGCCAACTCTAGGTCATGCGTCGGATAATTCTTCTCATGCACTTTGAGTTGCCTCGAAGCATAAGCTACAACTTGTTTATCTTGCATCAACACACCTCCCAAACCCATCAAAGAAGCATCACAATACACCACAAACGGTTCTGTCGGATTCGGCAAAATCAAAACAGGAGTTGACGTCAATCTTCTCTTAAGCTCTTGGAAACTCCCTTCACACTTCGCATTCCAAACAAAATCTTGACTCTTTCTAGTCAACTGTGTCAACAGCAATGATAACTTGGAAAATCCCTAAATGAATTTTTGATAATATCCCGCCAAACCAAGAAAACTTCTAATCTCAAAAACTGATTTCAGAGTCTCCCATTGCGATACCGCTTCAACCTTCAACGGATCAACTGTAATACCTCTACTCGAAATCACATAACCAAGAAAACTCACTTCCTTCAACCAAAATTCACACTTAGAAAGTTTAGCGTACAACTGCTTCTCCTTCAATACAGACAACACAATCCTTAGATGCTCGGCATGTTCTTCTTCACTCTTCGAATAGACCAAAATATCATCAATGAACACAACCACAAACTTGTCCAAATAAGGATGGAAAATCCTATTCATGCACTCCATAAATACACCTGGTGCATTAGTCACACCAAATGGCATCACAGAATACTCATAGTGTCCATACCTCGTTCTAAAAGCAGTCTTCTGAATATCCTTAGCCTTCACGCGAATCTGATGATACCCAGACCTCAAATATATCTTACTGAACACACTCGCACCAACCAACTGATCCATCAAATCATCAATCCTCGGAAGTGGATACTTATTCTTGATAGTCACCTTGTTCAATTGTTTGTAATCCACACAGAGTCTCATAGAACCTTCTTTCTTCTTAACCAACAACACCGGTGCACCCCACAGTGACACACTTGGATGAATAAACCTCTTCTCAAGTAGATCTTCAAGTTGACTCTTCAACTCTTTCAATTCCGATGCGGACATGCAATATGGAGCCATCGATATTGGACTAGTTCCAGGAATTAAGTCGATCACAAACTCCATCTCTCGTTCCGGCGGTAAATCTATTATCTCCTCAGGAAAAACTTTCGGAAAGTCTCGGACAATTGGTAAAGCATCAATCGTTCCACTTTCACCAATGCTCACAGTTGCCATTAACAAAAATACCTTAGCACCATCTTGCAGTGATTCCTTCACTTGCTTAGCAGTCATAAACAAATCTTCCTCATCCTCAGGTTTAGGAAAAATAACCGTTTTGTCAAAACAGTTAATATAGACACGATTGAATTTCCAACCAATTCATCCCAAGAATAACATCAAGTTGATCTAAGTGAAGACACACCAAATCAACTCCAAAGTCTTTACCAAAAATACTTATCGGACAATTCAAACACACATACGGGGTAGTTACCGAACCCATAGCAGGAGTATCAATAACCATACCTCCACTCATAACAGACAACTCAAGACTTAACCTCTTAACACAATTAAAGGAAATAAAAGAATGTGTAGCTCCGGTATCAATTATAGCGATCAAAGGTATACTATTAATGAAGCACGTACCTCGGATCAATCGATCTTCACTAGCAGTCTCTGATCCAGATAGAGCAAACACTTTCCCATTCCCTTGAGTCTTCTTTGGCTTGTCACACTTGGTACTAATGTGCCATTTCTCACCATAATTGTAGCAAGTCACATTCGCACCACTTCTGCACTCAAGAGCTTTGTGGCCTGGCTTCCCACACTTGAAACACTTCTACTCGACACTCGTGCACTCAGGAGCATGATGTTCCGCTTCACCGCACCTAAAACATCTCACCGGAGCAGAAACTTCTCCCCCACTTGGCTTCTTGCCGTAACCAGCTTTCTGTTTCCCTTTATCTGCAGGAGTCACATACGGCTTTCCTCTAAATTGACCTTTTCCTTTCTTGTCACCTAAACTCTTGTAGTGACTAGACCGAGCCCTACTGTCTTCATCATAAATTATACTCTTGTTCACCAACTTAGAAAATCGCCTAATCTCTTGATAACCAACAACTTGCTTGATTTCAGGCCTCAAACCATTCACAAACTTAAGACACTTGGATCTCTCTGCATTAGCAGTGTTATAATGAGGACAAAACTTAATCAATTCCTCAAACCTTGCGGCATACTCGACCACAGTTGAGTTACCCTGCTTCAGCTCAAGGAATTGAATCTCCTTCTTACCACGCACATCTTCTGGAAAATACTTCTCTAGAAATGTCTCTCTAAAAAGATCCCAAGTAACCACAATCTCATCCTCTTCAAACCTTTGGCGAGTATTACCCCACCAATCTTCAGCTTCCTCTTCGAGCATATGAGTGCCCAAACTGCACCCTCTGCGCATCCGAACAATTCATGACTCGAAAGATCTTCTCAACCGCTTTCAGCCAAACTTGTGCTTTGTCAGGTTCATGAGTTCCCTTGAAAATCGGTGGATTGTTCCTTTGGAACCTTCCCAAAGCACGAAACTCGTCATCAGCGTTATTTCCAACATTCACATTGGCTTGAGGATTCTGCCCAATCGCTCCAGCCAACCTCGTTAACGCCTTCGCAATCGCTTCGTCATTCCTGCCTACAACCATTGTTCTTGATTCCCACAACAAATCCTCGTTAGAAAAACCATATGGATAGTGCTACACACATATACCAAATGCATAAGGGAATGAACACGTTAACAACTTGGTCAACAGACCGACCTGCTCTGATACCACTTAATGTAACACCCCTTTCTATACCCCCAAATAAACAAATAAATCACATAATAAAATTTCATCAGAGTAAATTTGAAACATGGTATAAAAGAAGTATTCCACATCATTCACCAAAATAACATACAACACCTGCTCTATAAAAGACATGCAACATTGGGGTAGTTCAACAGAGGAACTTAGTCCTTACACCCACATCTCAATATTTAGAATTAAAGCGGAAAATCTAAACATTGAATCACTTAAAACATGTAATCATATAAATACATATCATTCAGTTTGTTTCATCACATCATTCGTGTTTTATATAAACATTTACCATCAGATACATATACAAAATATATCCCAAAAGAATACTATACAATCCTAACTACCCGGTGCTACATATCAGAGCATAACCGACCAAAAGAATGAAGCTATACTTCACAAAAGACATCCAGCAACCTAATCTGCAATGCCTCATAGAGCATTATAAAACAGCAGAAGGGTGAGAAATATTATCATAATAATCAATATATATATATATATATATATATATATATATATATATATATATATATATATATATATAATATGTATATATATATATCTATATATATATATATATATATATATATATATATATATATATATATATGTGTGTGTGTGTGTGTATATATATATACATATATATAGATATATATATATATATATATAATATATATATATATATATATATATATTATATATATATATATATATATATATATATTATATATATATATATATATATATATATATATATATATATATATATATATATAAGCATATAATACATACATTCCTCATTTCTCACCACCATTCATTCATAACTCATCATACATTTCACAACATGTATAAACACACATGGATAATCACAAAACATGTTTCATCATGTACATATCCATAATTCTCAACTTAACCAATCCACACACAAGCATAATTCATATAACAATGATATCTATGTTATGTGACCCAACACAACTCAATGCAACTCATGCCATGTGGTACCAACACTTGTTATCATTTTTCAGTTTTTACACCTAAACCGGGTCCACCCTTCTAGACCGATAACAACAAAAGCTCGTTCCCTAAGCTTTCAAATTCACCCTTCTAGGTTTGGGACAAGTCACTAGTCTCCACGAAACTAGCAAACATTACCTCTTGACTAAATGATGCATATGCAATCAACAACCAAATGCACTTAAGACCGTTCTCGTGTCTTAATCCCATGCATTCAATTAATTCATCACTCAAGAATTATAACATGATTGCACACGCAACATATTCACATTCGATAACATCATATTCATCGAGCAATGCACACATATTCACAATATGTTCCCATGCATTCTTCACAACATCGCATACAAACAATATGCATTCATAATTCAATATCATCACCACATTATCAAGCAATGTACAAATATTCACAATATGTTCTCATGCATTAATAATAACATTGTGCCAACGGTAACGAACTCAATCAAAATCATCATGCACTTTAATCAATTAAAATAATGCATTATATTTTGTCAAAAGACCACAATTCATAATCTAGGATTCACGCCATACGGCTACCCACATCATATACTTCACGACACACAATTATTCATTCCAACAAGGATCGAACATAATCGAACCAAGAAATCAACAGGGAATGGAATCACAGAGAAAACCAATTGCAGTCACGCTCGCTAGCATGCTCGCCTAGCGAGTCTCTAGCGAGTGCCCGCTACCTGTTCGCCTAGCGAACAAGCTCGCGAAGGCAAACAGAAGCTACTGACTTGCTTCGCTACCCAGCTCGCTACAGTGAAGTCCTAGCGAACCTTCGCTGCCCCCATTCGCTACCAGCGAAGAACCTCAAATCCATTCTGCCCAAGTCTGGGACCGCTTGCTACCTACTCTCTACAGCTCACTGCAGGGAACGTTGGCGACCAACTCGCCTAGCGAACAAGCTCGCGAGTGTCTGCGAACTTCAAAACCCTCATTGTCCAACTTTCATAACTCTCCACAAAACCGACCGATTCTCACCAAACAAGTTCCATAGCCTTAGTCTAACCTACCTCGACTAAATTATACCACTTATTCTCATTTTTTACCATTAAAACTCGGTTTCTATCGATTAAATCCACTTTTGCCCTAAAATGGAAGTTGTAGAAAAACATCCAACAATCTAACCCAAGCATACATAATCATATACATTGACAAGATAATGATATTTACCACCCTTACCTCGATTAAATCGATGCTTGAGAGTTGTTCTTGAGCTTTTCCAACTTTTCCTTCTTCTCCTTCTCTTTTCTCCTCCTTTCTCCTTCTTTCTCTTATGTTTCTATTTTTTCCTCTTCTTTCCACTTTTCCTTTATAAGTCTTTCTCTTCTATTCTTTCCATCATATTTATCTTCTCAAACATCTACCAATAATTCCAATAATTAAAATCATCCAAATAAGTAAATTAATTAACATGAATAATTAATTATTGAAAAATTGGGTTGTTAAATTGACGACTTCTGATGCTCAATCTTCGACTTATGACAAGTCAAACAACAATAAACAAACTCAACAACATCCTTCTTCATACCTGGCCACCAAAAAATATTCTTAAGATCTTGGTACATCTTAGTAGAATTAATATGAATACTCAATCCATTCTTATGAACTTCCTCAAGAATACTCTTCTTAAGCTCTGACACACAAAATCTATTTCGGAACCTCATAAACCCATTCTCATCAATTCTGAAATCTACTATTTACCTTGATTGATCAACACCAACTGGTCCATCAATCTAAGTCTAATTTATGATCTTCTATGATCTCTTCAAGAATACCACTAGTCAACTTCAACATACCCATCTTTACAATGTTATGAGTCATCTTGCACACCAAACAAAGATATCAAAACTTTTCAATCTAATCCAATTCTCGAACCATCAATGCCGATACATGCAAGGACTTCCTGCTTAATGCACCTGCTACAACATTTTCCTTATTAGGATGGTAACTCGAACCAAAATCATAATCCTTCTTTAATTCAAGTCATCTCCTCTGCCTCATATTCAATTCCTTTTGATTGAACAAATACTTCAAACTCTTATGATCGCTGAACACTTCAAATCTAGAACCAAACAAATAATTTCTCTAAACTTTAAGCACAAGCACCACATCTACCAACTTTATATCATGGGTATGATAATTCCTCTGGTGAACCTTTAGTTGTCTCGAAGCAAAAGCCACAACTTAACCATTCTACATAATCAAACCACTTAAACCCCTACTATAAGCATCACAAAACACCACAAAAGATTCACTTAGATTTGGCAAAATCAAGACTGGTGTTGGCACCAATTTCCTCTTGAGCTCCTGAAAACTCTCTTCACACTGAAACACCCCACACATAAGCTTGACCTTTCCAAGTCAATTGAGTCAAAACAAATATAACTTCGAAAAGCCTTCTATAAACCTTCTATAGTAACCAGTCAAGACTCATGTGCAGTTTTGAGAATCTCCCATGCTTCTTTAACTTCTGAAAATGTGTTGATCAACATGAACATGTTCTTGTCCACATCATTAAAGATAACATTCAAAGCTTGGAGTTTCCAAGAGGTTCCTCATCTTCAGCATCAGTCCATTCATCTTCTGGTTTTAAGCTAGTAGTTCCATCTTCAAAAGTAACCGCTGGATGTTTCCATCCTTTTCATTTGAACTTTTCATGCTTTGTTGCCCATGGATATGAGAAAGACCACCATCATAGATGTTCAATAATAATGATTGGTGTCATCCAAAAAAGGTGGTTTGTGGATTGATCCTCCATATTTAATTGTCTCTATTTGAGCATAATTTATCTTCTCTTAAGCTCACCCAACAAGCTAAGATGTCTACTCTGATGCTAGTTAAAATTCGGTTCCTCGGGGAACAGATGTCGAACGCGGTGTCCTAGACAACTAGTTTGACTAGATAAACCATAATCACCATAATAAACAGATATTTAATTGTATAAGATGATGGATGGAGCATAAAAGCAATAAAGACCACAATAATTGGTAACCCGGTTCGATGAAACATCACTTACGTCTAGAGGGTTGACTTATTACCCAATAAAGAAAATTCACTATTAGTAGCTTCATATATTTAGTCTTACAAGCAATAATAAGCCATATGTTGTTCAATTCCTCTTCCTAGCATTACTCAATAACTTTCTATCTAGGTATCCCAATAAAAATGAGAACCCCTCTCAATTTTTATCAATCATTAAACCCCGGTGATGGGTGTTTAACAAAGACACAAATCAATACAACTCAAATGGACAAACCTACAACTATGGCAAGTTATTGAAACATAGTGTGGTGTATATACAACAATAACGGGGACTCAAATAAATTGTAGCACTCTAATATCTTTAATGTAGTTTTTGATTTCCAATGAAGGTTTTGAGCTCCTTATATAGCAAAAGTATTATGGGCTTTTCTTCTGGATCTTTGATTTAATTTCACTTAGAATCTTTGAACAATTTGTTAGATATGATCTATTCCATAAATATCTTCAATAGAAAGATATGATTAGGTTTGTTTCAAATTCAAATTTAAATCACATTCAAGTCCAATTTGATCTTCAGAGTTGTCCAACAAATCACATAATCATATTGCTAAATAAAAACAAAAAAATCTAGGTGAATCTTCAACAAAAAAATCATCCCAAAACATAACAATCTAGTCTGTTGAGCAAGGCCCAGATGTCGCACCCGGATGTTGTGACGTTGCGTCCAACATGTGTCCTTTCTACACCAGAAAATCATCTTGAAGTAGCTCGATAAACTTGAACACTTCTTCATGTTGTTGTTTTGCAAAATATAGTCAATCCAAAACATAACAACGTCCTTTCTTGGACAAATTTTTTATTATAAAAGAAGGACTTGTGATAATTTGAAAACACATAAGAATTTAAAAAATGACTATATTATACTCATTATCTAACTCTTATAAACTTCATATACACTTAAATACTATTTTAGTGTTAAGAGAGCAAACATTTAAGTAGATTTATCTTGTGTAAACCACTTCTGATTTGTAAATGTAATCAAGACACTATGACATAAAAGACCTTTAGCAGCGCTTTTTTTGGCTTTTAGCAGCGCTTAAAAGCATTGCCTAAAGTGGCGCTGCTGTAGGTAAAGGCAGCGTTTTTTTAAGACAAAAACGCTGCCTTAGGTCCCCTTTAGGCAGCACTTCTATTTAAAAGCGCTCTATAATGTCACCTTTAGGCAGCGCTTTTTCATAAAAAACGCTCTTTTCCCCCTCTTTATGCAGCGCTTTTGAAAGCGCTTTATTATGTATATTTTCTTCAGATTTTAGGCAGCGCTTTTTCGAGAAAAACGCTCTCCTTCCCTCCTTTAGGCTGCGCTTTTGAAAGCGCTTTCTAATGTATAGTTTCTTCAGATTTTAGACAGCGTTTTTTCATGAAAAGAACCCTCTTTTCTCCCCCTTTTGATAGCGCTTTCTAATGTATAATTTCTTCAGATTTTAGGCAACGCTTTCTATAAAAGCTCTGCCTTAGGTCCACTTTAGGCAGCGCTTTTCTTTGAAAGCGCTTTCTTTTCTACGCGTCATTGGATGTTTTCATAACCACTTTTTTAAAAAACACGTTTTTTGGAAGCGTTTTTTGTTATAAGCGATGTCTATTGTGCATTCTTTTAGGAAGCGTTTTTTGTTAAAAGCGTTGGCATAAGTCTTATTTTTTACTTATAAAATGGAAGCACAAACCATTAAATATAATATTTCAACACAAGCCTTTATAATATTTCAACACAAGCCTTTATTTCAACACATAGGCCTTATATACTATTATATTTCAACACATAAACTTGCTTATAACCATTATAATTCAACACAAGCCTTTATTTCAACACATAAACCTTATATACCATTATAATTCAACACATAAACCTACTTATAACCATTATAATTCAATACAAGCCTTTATTTCAACACATAGGCCTTATATACCATTATAATTCAACACATAAATCTGCTCAATTCAACACAAACCTCATAACCATTATAATTCAACACATACCTCCATAATTCTAATAAAACATATCCACTTCCAAAATCTTTAACTTCTAAATATTCACTATACATAATTACAAATTCCATCAATCCTTAACAATTTCTAGAAGTATATATACAACAACTTGCAAAACTATACAACAACTTCCAAAACTATTTCTATCCAGTAGTACAGAACACCACAACAACAAAAATCTCTAAAGACCATAAACTTCACACAAAAGAAAGAAAGACAATATACCTTATATAATTCTCATCTCAAGAATATATTGACATCATTCCTCCTTAATTTCTTCCTGTTTATCTTTCGAGTAAGTAGCACACTTGAATTCATCAAAGTACTACATAATATAACATAATATGCATGATTTAGTTAAAACTAATTAATCATATGAAATATCCATTAAATATTAAAATAGATCCTAACTTATAAATTCATACCATGTTTGGAATCTCTATTTGACCCAAATAAATAATTTCATTCATAAACCTCAATACAAAATAACTGCAATCTATACCATTACACTGACGAGGGTACTACACATAGAAAAAAATACGAATATATATCATGATATAATTTAACTTGTTTTATCAAGTAACATCACTATTATAATCAAAATTGTAAAAATATACCTGCACTCTGATCCATGTAATGTTGTTTGCTTTACTCCTTGGTACTCAAGCTTGTCTTTGTGATCGGAATATTTGTATAGCTCTAACATAATAAAAACGAATATTTAGAACAATCTCACATAATAAATAAATATACACATGAATATTCAAAACAATCTCATCACTTACGTATCAACCATCTTCTTCATATCTGGGTATTTTGTTTGATCACCATCTAACGAATCCAGATAATATACTATTTCTTTTATCGGATTAATCGCAACCAACAACCAGTGTCCATTGTAAAATAAGACAAAAGTTTAGATGGAAATTTTCTATACAAGGTCAAAAAATGAATAATTATAATAAATGAAATTAGAATGAAAATCTAACCCATGACCAGTATTATATGGAAAAAAATACAACTTTTATGTATCTCTGTTGGCCATAAATGTACCGAATAAGTGATTTTTGACTGCATTTGGACTTTGATCGATTAACCATGCGTTGATACAGCTGGAAGATAAGAATGAGAATCTTTCTGCCAATTGACGTGGGAGCATCAATTTTCCATACAAGAACCTTAAATAAAAACATAATCAATATTAGAATATTCATTGAAATAAGTAAATAAATTGTTCAGTTATTTAAATAAAATTGATCGGAGTACCTGATGTATAAATTCATAACACCGAAGCGTAACTCATAATGTTGAAAAATTTGATCCAAGTCCTCTTTAGCAATTGTTTCGGTATAAGAAAAACCGAAAATACCTTTCTCCATAGGTATTTCACGAATACCACATTCCATCACATCTGTTGTTCCTACATATGTTTCAAGGCACAACCTAAATCAAGGAACAGATGCTTTGTTAGGCTCGGTCTTCGCAAGTTCCTTTTTTTTGGACACGTTGCTAAATTTAGGCATGTTATTCTTGCTGACTTGTTGCAACTCTTAAGCATGAATCTAAAAATCATATAAGTTAGGTAATTAATGTATAAGATCATGAAGCTTTTGAATTCGGATGATATAATTGACATTTCCTATGCATATACATCAATGTACCTATTTTTTTGATGCAGCTGACTCGGTGTGCTGCACAATCTCCTTATCTTTTGATTTGGATTTTCTAGGAGTCTAAGATTACCATGTAAATAAAAGGTATATAAATATAAGAATAACTTACATGTATGACTGGTAAAAACATTTGAATACTAAAAGGTTCATAATGGTGTTCAACATACCTCATCATCTATGAAAATGAGGTTTGACGGCCATCCAACATACGATTCTATTGCGTCTCCCACCAATGTTGCATCTGAAACATCATTTGGTATAGGTAATAACGCATCCCCCTATAAAGCAATATCAATTGATACTTTCAAAAAACCAGCAGGGAGCGGTTTATGGTGAAGTAAGTCTCCCAAAGTGTTATGCACTTTTTCCTTTCCAACCATGCGATAAGTCGGTGACGATAAATAAAGCTGACAAGGTGAAATGCCCTAAACCAATAACAAATATGATTAATGTGTATATATGTCAATTAAAAAAGTTATGCTAAATTAATTTCAAGGTAATATATATAATTACCTCGGGAAGTTTCCGTTGAAAATTATAATGGATACTATCTTTGTCACTAGTATCTTTAAACTCCGAACTGCGCCTTTCTGACATGTATCTTTCTTTATCCTTTTGCAATTCACGAATTTGAGCTTTTAATTCTTCCAACGATTCCATCACTTGTTTATTGCTAGGACTTTTACTCTTTGGATGCTTATACAATGTTGTTGGAGTGACCCCTAATCCCTTACCCCTCACACGACCAGAATACTCAGGAACATTTAATACATGACTTAGTACGCTCCTGCAATCATGGTCTTCAGCTAGAGTTAAACACTGAGATAGATTCTCCTGAAATTCATATGCATATAGAAAACATTAGTGGGGATTAAAAAGTATAAATATTATACGTTAATGAACTTTTGATTTTATTAAAGAAATAATGTTATACTTAGACATTGCTCAAAAACTTGTTGAACATCTTCCTGAACAACTCCATCCTTACTCACACGAGTAGCCTTCTACAAAACATGTTCTGAAAGAGATGTTTCTTCACTTTTTTCCTCTTCTAACTACAGATTAAGACAAATAATAAGGTCAATTATAACGTACATGTTTTGGAAGAGATGTTTCTTCACTTTTCTCCTCTTCTAACTATATCATTGTAAAGCATTACTTATTATTCTTTGTTGTAAGCATGTATATCCCAATCACCCTTTTTGTATGGATACGCGGGTTTTGATGCTCGTTGGCGATTTATGTCACTCACAGCCTGGATAAACAAGTTTAAGTCATATCAAAACACATGTGGAACAAGTATATATATTATACAATGTTCATGATAAGTTAAAATTACATGGAATTCTTAGTTTCTTTGTTTGGCAACAAAAGTTTCCCATTCTTTAGGTGAAATCAAATCTGCATACTTCTTTGGACGTTCTGATTGAACAAATTTTCCATGAGAATCCTTAAGAAACTTGTTCGTTAAAAATGATCAAAACCCTCTGAGTCTTTTTTAGGTCAATTGAAGAAAATATTTTTTTCGGTCGTCACTAATGTTAAAAGACCTCTGCGAACAAATTAACATACATAGAGTGTGTTAGTATAAGTAATTTAAAGACATAATCGTCAACAAAAACAAATAACATCACATATGATACCTGTATCTCACTCCATATTTTTTTCTTTAGCGGATTTCAACGATGGAGTTCTCCAATTATCACAAGTGATTGGAATTTGCGAACGAACAAGTGCTCTAATGTAACTTGTTAACATTGCACTTTTAGGCTCAACTAATTGGTTTGTTTCATTCAATGTACGTCATATTTTATACATTTATCTCTTGCATGAATGATTCTCTTCATAATCGTTATTCCTCATTTAATATCTCCTTCCACATCATATACTGATTTGTTTCCATCATTTTTAGAAGTATCGTGTGATTTTTCCTCGTTGTTAGCCATTTCACCTGTAATAAAGAAAAACATAAATATGAAGTGAGAAATATCAAGATCCATAATCCATAATCCATTTAATATATAAAATGACAAATATATAATTTTATTGAATGACAAATATATAATTTTATTGAATGACAGAATATATAATTTTACTAGTACCTTTTTCACTAAAATCTCTTTCTTTTCTTGGTTGGAATATGGTTTACTTATCTCTTAACAACACGGACGGATGGATTGATCCAAATTCCCTCATTATGATTATTTCTAATATATGATTCATTCGCTCTAATATTCTCATCTTGATCATTTATAATATATGATTCATTCTCAACATCAATATCACATTGATCTCCAATGTTATCATCAATTATTTTGTTAGATAAAAGCACTATAGACCATTTTGTACTTATCGGATCAGTGACCTAAAACACTTGTTTAGCTTGTGTGGCTAGAATCCTGACTTATCCATTTGTATGTCACTATTATTTTCAACCCACTTGCAACCAAATATAGGAATCTAAAACTTCTCATAATCAAACACCCAAATGCGCTTGATAACCCCAAAATATGACACATTTGCATATTTGAGGTTTAAGTCCTTCACACTTGAAATGTGTATTGCTTCAGCTACCACGGTGGCACCACTATTTTGTATATTACTTTTATCATCTTGTTCTTTGGTATAAAATGCGTATCTACTAGTTACTTATGCGCTATAAGATAACACATGCAATCTTGAACCATATGCTAAACAAGCGGGATCTGAATAAAGCTTTGAATAAATATGATCCTTGAACCATGGTATAAAACATCGATTATGCTCTCGTACTATCCAGTTTTCATTTCTATTCGGATTTAAACCTCGGAGTTCTTTCTTTTACATTTCAACACATGCCTCAACATCGTTGTCATTGTGCAGAACATGCAAATGTACTTGCTCCCGTTCATCCCTTGATACGTCACAATTTTATTTCCAATTAACTATTTTCCTTATTTTTTATCGACAACATGATATTTAGGGAGTCCAATAGATTGAACATTGGACAAGTATTCAGTATAAAACTCAACCGCTTCTTCAACAATGTATCATTCAACAATACATCCCTCTGGTCGACTTCGGTTTTTCACATACCCTTTTAATATTTTCATATAACGTTCAACAGGGTACATCCATCTCATATAAGCTGGTCCACACAAATGTGTCTCTTTCACAAGATGAACAACTAAATGTACCATTATGTCAAAAAATGAGGGAGGAAAATACATTTCATGCTCACACAAAGTAATAACTATTTATTTTTGCAATGATGGTAATATCGCAGGATCGATCACCTTACTACAAATTGACCTGAAGAAAAAACACAATTTAGTTATTGCACTTCTTACTTTTTCTGGAAAAATAGAACGTTAGTACACATATTGGTAGAAAATGTTTCATTATAACATGGCAATCATGTGTCTGTAAACTCTTTAACTTGAGGTCTTTCATAGACACAAGTCTTATAATATCTTAAGAGTATCCTTCTGGAACTTTAACTTCACCTAGAAACTTACACAATATCTTTTTCTCCTTTCTAGATAGAGTATAAGTAGCAGGTGGTAGATATGTTCGCTTTCCTTTCTTCAAGGGTCCTAATTCATTTCTTATTCCCATTGCTATCAAGTCCTTTCTTGCTTTAAGGTCATCCTTATACTTTCCTTGTATATTGAGTAACGTACTAATAACACTTTCAAATATATTTTTTCAATATGCATAACATCAAGAAAATGTCTTACATACAACGACTTCTAATATGGCAATTCAAAAAAAATTGACATCTTCTTCCACCCACGTGTGACAAGAGTATGTGCAAAAGGCTTGCCAAACTGAGTACTCACATCTTTCATCTTTTCAAAATTTTGGTCACCTGTCAATGTAGGTGGAGCTCTACCTTGTTCTATATTTCCATTGAATGCTTTTCTCCACCCACGGTAGTGATGATTAGAATTTAAGAATCTACAATGACCGAGAAAGACATTCTTCTAACAAAATTCCAATCGCATCCAATATGTCTTTTCTTCACAAATAGGACACGCACATTGACCTTTAATGCTATACCCTGATAGGTTTCCGTGTGCTGGAAAATCATTAATTGTGCCAAATAACATCGCCCTCAATTTGAAACTTTCTTTCCTGTATCCATCATAAACCTTCACACCATTCTCCCACAAAATCTTTAAGTCTTCAATTAAAGGTGTCAAGTATATGTCTATGTCATTCCCTGGTTGTTTAGGCCCAAAAATTAACATAGATAACATCATGTACTTACACTTCATACATAGCAATGAAGGTAGGTTATAAATCATAATAATCACAGGTCATGTGGAAAGTGAGATGCTTTGCAGACCATGTGGGTTCATTCCATCGTTAGATGATGCCATGCGAAGGTTTCTTGCTTCTTCTCCAAAATCAGGATAATCATTATCAATTTTCATCCACTGTGGTGAATCTGTCGGATATTGAAACATTCCATCTATAATTCTTTCATCTGCATGCCAAGTCAAATGTTTTGCATCTGTTTCACTATGAAACATGCGTCTAAATCTCGGAATTATAGGAAAATACCATAAGACTTTTGATGGAGACAATTTTTTCTTATATCGAGAGACACCGCATTTAGGGCATTCATTTAACGATGCATATTCATTTCGAAACAAAATGTAATCATTTGGACAAGCATGTATCTTATCATATCTCATGCCAATAGAGCACAACATTTTTTTTGCCTCATAGGTTCGATTGGGAAGAACATTATCCTCTGGAAGCATCTCTTTCATAAGGGATAATAACTTTGTGAAACTTTGATCCGACCATCCATTGCCCGCCTTTATGTTGTACAACTTTAATACCGCAGATAATCTTTTGAATTTAGTGCAACCTTTATACAACAGTTTCTCTGCATCGCTTACCAACCTCTCAAACATTTTGGGACAATATTGAAGATCTTGTTCAAGTGCTTCTGCAATCTCGTCGACTCGATCACAGTCGTATGTATCAGTGCCATTATTCTTTGAAGCATAGGTCGTATTATCCCCCGTTTCAACATTCTCGTTACTTATCTCACCATGTAATATCTAACATGTATAACTCCGATCAATTTCATGCCTCTTTAAATGTGATCCCAACTGAATGACGTCAATCTGACGCCCATCACAGCAACCTAAGCAAAGACATGTGATCTGACTGGGGTCTTTGGCGTGTTCAACAACAAACTTAACGAATTTTGATACCCCATTCTCATACTCTTTTGACAATCGATTGGAAGACATCCATTTTTATCCATGGTTTTTACTAAGTAAGATAAACAAAAAACACTAATTATTCACGCAACTATATCAAACGAACAACTAATTACCTGTAGAGAAGTCAACAACTTCTAAAACCATACAATGTAAGATTCTTGGAAACTATCACAATCTTAGTCTTCATAAGTAACCCTTATATAAGCAAATTCACTAAGTTAGTAACTGATGGTGTACCAAATATAACAGGACAATAATTTAGTATATAATAGGACAAACAAGATATACTGGAGAAACAAGTCAAAGTCTCAAGAATCAATTTATTAAACATCAACACTTCCTTCAATTAAGCAACATGGCATCGACGCGCAAATTCAATCATACTTAATGTTTCAACTCTAGTAAGTCACAAAAAATCATCAATTTGAGTATAAATCAATCATCAAAATTATCAAATCCACATTTAAATTACCAAATATGATAACTTCATCACTTAAGTTCAAACAATCAACAACATCACAATATTCAACAATTAATTCACGAATGTCATTCAAATTTCAATCAACAACATCACCAATGACTATCAAAAATAAATTCACAATGTCATCACTATTCATCATCTTCAACCTTAACAATTAACAATTAATTTCATTATCATTTTCAATCAAAATTTCGATCAAAACAAACTAATCACTAATTAACATTTTCAATCAACATTTAGATCAAAACAAAGTAATCACTAACATTCAACAAAGTAATCACTAACATTCAACAATTATCCATCAATAATATGTTATTATCATCAATTACTTTCAACAACTTCATCACTAACATTCAACGTTAACTTACAAAATTAACACCAAATCTCAAAATAAATTCACCATAAATATCACTATTCATCATCTTGAACCTTACTACAACAAAATTTCGAAATCAAATTCAAGCAACATCCATATCAACACTTTCAATGTCTCATTTCAATTGTTTCCACAATGTTGTACCCCAAAATTTGACCAACCCCTTTTCTTAATCTTTGGCTTATATTTCATTGCACTCTAGCATCTTGCATTTGCATAGCATAGTTCTTACATGGGATCAAGTGATTATGTTGTGTGTCATCCAAGAGTATTGGCTTCAAGCTCAAGCAAAGGCATTGGTACAAGCCATCAAGTGGGTGTTATTATCATGAAGTTATCAGAGGGATGGAAAGGGGTTCATGAGGTTTTATCATTGGTGTGAGCATGAGGTAGAAGTTTTTTGAGTACCTCAGATGTCATGGTGGAGTGGAAATGGTCACTCAGTTCATTTAAGCAATGCCTAGGCAAAAAGGGTGAAATTAGGGTTTCACTTTCAATCAGGATAAATTTTTTTTTGGGAGCAAGACTTGTTTCCATGGTCTTCCATATGTCCTAAGGTGTTTGGGGATGGTAGATTGATCATCAATTGTAATCATAAGAGCTTCAATTGATCAGTCAATTGAAAATCAGCGGATTTGGGGGAAAAGTCAATTGTGCAGTGAAAAAGTCAACTCCTGACTTTTTGAGGTCAAGATCATGTTCCTCAAGTTCAATATGACCCATGGATGTAATTTGATCAAGAAAAGTTAAGGGAATCATGAAAAATCAAGAATTGTTGAAAGTTGCCATTTTGGGGAATTAGGGTTTTAGAAACTTTCCATTTATGGAAAGTTTCATGGTTGAAGCAGCCATCTTCAAGGCCATTTTTCTCCATGATCAAGGTTTCAAATGAACCTTTGGCCAACATCAAACTTGTTCCTTGAATTTCAAGCTTTCTTTTGAGTACCAATTCATCATCATATGATACTTGGAGCTCAAGTTATGATCATTCAAAGTTGGGGATGTCAATGACTTCAAAATTGGCAAGTTCAGGCAGATTTTTGGACCCATTTTGCAAGCCAAATTCCATCAGGTTCTTAATGTAAATGAAACTTTATTCGAAATGAATGTTATAGACCATGTTCCAAGCTTTCCAAAAAGTCCTAGAAGTCCTTCATATGATTTGTGAAGCTCAAGTTATGGAAGTTCAAAGTTGAGGAAAAATAAGCCAAAATCCATAACTTAGAATTTTTTCTAAGTTATTTATGGAAAGCTTGCATGGCATGATTTTCAACATCATTTTTCATGGTCTCCCAATCCTCAAATCAAGATGATTTCAACATGAAAATTTTTCCTTGCCATGACCTCTTTAATTATAGCTCAAGTTTAGGGCAAAATGAGTTTTGCACACCAAGTTATCATTGTGCAAAGTTGATGGTTTGAGCAAATTACAAGACATGAATTATGTGACATTTGGGCATGAGATGCATTTCAGCATGCAACCTGTTACACTCCTCAAATCATGGGCATGGACTTGCATTGGGAGCATGCCAAACATTGCCAAAAATGAACCAACACCTAGTGTGCCTCTTTGCTCCATTTTGAAAATTCTTACCAAGAACAAGAAAGAACAAAAAAATCGTCACAGCCTGTAGCCACTAAAAAGAAAAAGAAAACATGCTACATAACCTTAGGGAACCTGTGTCTCACTCTTTGAATGTTGGTTTTTCACTCCAAATATTAACCATTGGTAATTTTTCCACTAACCACAAAGAGGCTCCATATAAAATGTACAAAGTGAACATTAGGGTTGAGAGAGTGGATTCAGCAGCCAAGAAAGAACCCTAGCCACCACTGTTGCAGGAGAAACCAGAATTTGAGCTTTGAACTCCTCCAAAAAACCACAAAAACAGCCTTGTGCAAATTTCATACCAGCACCTTCTCCAATCATCCAATCACCCTAAAAATCATCCACACAACTTCCAAATCATCATTAGGAGGTGCTCTAACCATTATCTTGATCAAAAGCACCACCAAACCAAAAGTCAACTTCTCACACTCATTAGTTTGACTTTTCTGCACAAAGTGACAAAACTCACTGCCTAGAATAGCTTGGACCCCTTTGGCACCTTGAACACCTTCCCTTTTGGTTCTTTCAACTGTCTAAAACTTCTAAAAAAAATAGTTGGAAGCTTGTTTGCTCAAACTGTCCTAAAGAGTCACTTGTTGTTGGAAAAGGAAGAAAGCTCAAGGGAGGAGGGAATATATTGCTCTTGCTTCTAGCTTGCTCAAGAAGGTATACAAGAGGTATGTAACCCTAAATCTCCTCATTAATGTGCATCATGTTTATGCTTTGATGGTTTGCTAAATGGTTCAAACATTGTCACGTTTAAAATGTAACTTTGCTGTCAAATATGTGTGTTTGCTGCTAAGATGCTATTAGGGTGGTGTATGTGGTTAATACTTTCATGAAAGTATGAGGTTGAGCACTTGATGAATATATGCCTTAAGCATTGTTATGTTGGATTGATCACAAACTGTTTTGAAAGAAAAAACTGGCAGCATAAGATTTCTTGGTTTAGTGGCTTGATGTTGAACATTGGTATTTTGATATTGTGAGGTATGTTTCTGCTCTTCATGCTTTGTTTAATAAATTGTCATATGTGTGCATTGGTGGATGTCTTGAGGATATTAGGTTTGCATCATGTTGTCTATTTGAGTTATTGCTACTATCAATAAGGATAGTCTTGTGAGGTTGGTTTTTGCTAAGGTGAGGTTGTCACCAGGTTTGTGTCATGAAGATTTTGGACTGTTAAACCTTTGAGAGTAGTTTTTTACTGCTGTGTTTGTTTGGTTTGATTTATTTGGATAGAAAGTTGGTATTGTCTTAAGGGCTTAGTATTTAACTGTGTGGCATTGTAATGATCAAGGCTGTCACTTTTGATTGTGGAGTTTGTCAACTCATGACTTGATTGCTGTTAGGGCTGGTTTCACTTTTAATATTGCTTATGTGAATTGATGACTGTCAAGACTCTAGACTGTTGAATTATTTCTTGTACATAGGAATATCCAAGTTTGCTTACAATACAATCATGTTTGATCTATGTAATTTATTTTTGAAGTCATATTTTTAGAGAGGCATGACAGTTGGAATTCACCAAAGTGTTTGGTTGAAATACCATAAACTGTGTTACTGTCTGTTTGCAAATTATTGGTCTTATTTTGAAAGGTTCTTAATCACCTTGTGTTGAGTTTCTTGGTGGAGCTATGTAAGTAGTCTTGGCAAGAACATGGATGCCTTACTACTGAGCTATTTCCTCATTGTTTGATTTCTGATATGCTACAAGAGGATTGCTGTCAATTGGCTCAGTTATGATGAAAGGATTCATACTGGGTTGTGGAGGATCAACATAGTCATGGTTGCATCTATAATGACTTAGATTACTTTGAAATCTGTTTTGGGTCAAATCATGATTTTAAGCTTGTGTATTTGGTTTAGTATGAAGTTAGTGGACTGCTATTTGAAAAATTTGACTTATGCCAAAGTCTGCTAATGTGCATTGCATCTGGTTCTGTCAAGCCATTTCTAAGTTGTAAGATTTATCATTTCCTTTGAAACTAAATACTGTTGATTGGCTGATCAACCATGTTGCAATGTTTGTTTTTTTAATTGAAATGATTCACTGGTTGTTGCTGAAGCATGTGATGATCAGTTTTATCATATTTGCTGCCTAGGTCAGTTTGAATTTGGTTGGTGTGTTGTGACCATGTGAAGTATTGGTCCTTGTTTCTGTCAGCTTCTTGCTTTGAGTTTGTTTAACTTGTGCTTGCTTGCAATATTTTGGACTAATGTTTGCATTGTGATAACAAAATTTGTTATTGTTCCTGTTTTAAACAAAAACTCATTTGGTTATGATTTTGTTGTGGAAAATGCTATTAATCATGATGAATATGTGGCTGTTTAGACCAGTTTGAGTTGTGTGTGTGTGTTTAATCCTTGTGAAGGCACTGTTGTTGGAACTCCTCATGAATGTTGCTGAAACACACTTCTACAGTTGGTTGTTAGTCTCTGTTTGAGGATTGATCACTCTTTTATGTATCAATTTGATTTGAAATTTCTTGCAATCTATGTGTGTGTGAAGTTCATAAATACATGTGGTCTTGAATCATGTTTTAGCATTGGTTTTATACAAAGTTGTTTTTAAGCCATTTCAAAAAAAAATTGCAACATAGGGGTCATATCTTGATTCAGTGAGGAATTGAGATATCTCTGTGGACATAATCCATCAGCAAGTATTTAAGAACATGTGTATATCCTTCTATGAACTGGTTTGCATTTGTTTTGATCTTGATTGTCCAAAATGCATTTCAAGCTCCATTATGCATAAGCCATCGTGTTTTCAACTGTGTGCATATTTTCAAATTTTGGATTGGACCATTGTAATCCTCTTGAAAAATCAAGCGTGTTTGACTAAAATTTCATGGAATTTGGTTGAAATTTAAATGAGTTGTGATGAAATTGTTTTATGAGTTTCACTTGAAGTTTGCCTTGAGGTGTGCCCAGACTACGCGCTTGTTTTGGTATTTGTAGAGATGGGGTGGCTTGATACAACGGATGTATCGCCACGCCAGTGGTTAGTACCTTGCTCTTAAGTCACTTGCCATGCCTTGAACCTGTGTTCGACCACCAGCGGGGGCGCTTTTTGATTATTTTTCATTATTTTCTTGTTTTCATTATTTTTACTTTCCTTTTCCTTTTGTTATCACACGCACATGGTGGTTGGTTTGGTTATGTTTTGTGCCTGCAGCCCCAAGGTCTTGAGTTCAAGCCTTGGGTGAGGCATTTCTATTTTTTTAGCATGTTGTTTATTTTGGTTTTTTATTTTATTTTAGTTATTCCTTGTTTTGTTTTATTTATTTAAAAATAGTTTTGGATATCATAAAAATCCCAAAAAATTATTTTCTAATATTTTATTGTGTTAAGTTATTTTTCTTCATTTTTATTTTATTTTATCATTTTATTTTGAATCTACAAATTAATGTGCTTTGTGGCTTATCACTTATTCCAATCAACTTCCTTTCTTTCTTATTTCATTTGTGAGTGAATTATTTAGTGTTTACTTGGCCTTGTGTGTAACACCCCAAGTTTAATCGGAATATTTTAATTAATTTATTTAATTGAGAATATTCGTATTTTTGGTGTTTTCGGTTGTTTTGGGAATTATTGAGAAGATGTGCATGTTGGACTATTTATTTAATTAATAGTATACTATATGAGAATATTAGTATTATTATTATTAAAATGAATATAAGGGAAATAAGGGTAAATTGGGCATTATGAAGAGTTAGTAAGGGTGTTATGGGAAAAGCCCAATTTGTGAGGCCCAAGACTAAGTTAGACAAAATTGAGTTCTGAAAGGAAATTAGATTTCATTTTGTGTTTAACGTGAAAGTTGGTGGCCAGAGCTCTGAAGAAAAGGCTAGAAGCAGAAGATCCCATAGATTAATCGTGAAAGCTGCAAATCGACTAAGGTATGGGGAGTATTGCATTTCATGATTTTCTATGTACGCCTTTCGGTGTGTTTATGGTGGGGTTTATGATTTAGGATATGTTGGGTTGATTTGGGAGAATTAGGGAAATTGATTAATAGACTTTGAGGTTATGATTGATGGTATGTATCCCTGAATATTGACATGAATTTAGGAAACCTTATCGGGCTGTTTGATGTGTAACATGAGAAAGGAAACCTTAGGCCTTCGTGGCCAAAACCTTGAATTGTGATATGTTTGACCCTGTATGAATAGAAATATTCAAATGTGAAGCAACTCTGATGTACTCAGAGCAATGGCAGGGATTAGTGTTTTAGGTAGTGCAAATGTTGCCAGATTGGCCTAATAAACTATAGATGGTGTACCGTTATCGCCGTATGACCTTAGAGATGTTTTGAGGATGTTTTAAGAGCATTGGGTATATGAATCGTATGAGTATTTTGGGTAGAGAGTCGGTCTGACCGTAGCAGGTTTTTGTCGTCATCGCAGCATTCGCTAAAGACTCACCTAGCGAGCAGTCAGCAAGCACTCGCTAGAGACTCGCCTAGCGAGCAGTCAGCGAGCATTCGCTACAGGCTCACCTAGCGAGCTAGCCGGCGAGCATAGCAAAGTTTGCAAATGTTGATCGTGTGCAGCGATGTCGTGATGTTTGATTCTGGGATTCTTATGATGAGTTACTATGAGTGTGACAGTGAGGTTGCGTGATTAATAAGTGATAGTATTGAGAATTACCACGAGTGTAATTATGATGGATTAATATGAGACAATGTGAGATGATATTATGGATTAATATGTGAATACTATGTGATGATATGACGAATTAACATGAGTAGAACCGTGATGTTTATGTGACTGATAGGCGATAGTGTGAGGATTACCGTGAGTATAACTTGATAAATTAATATGAGATGATATGAGGGTAGTACTATGAATTAATATGGGGTAATATGGGATAATATGACTATGAGCTAATATGTGATTTATACGTGATTATATGATGACATGATGTGTGAGATTAATTAATATGATGGACTATGATGATATGTTGTATGATGAATAATATGATGAATTATGATGATATGCGGTACGATGATTAATGTGATGAAATATGATGATATGTTATATAATGATGATTACTGTGATGAGATATGATAACATGATGTATGATGATGATTGTTACGATGAGCTATGATGACATGATTTATGATGATGAATATGACTATGAGATATGACGTGTAATGATGATGAATATGATGAATGATGATGCACCATATGTTGTTATTATGAGGATTATTGTGAAGTGTGCATCATGCATTCATGTGCATCCGGACTTCGGTTCAGGACCTCGATTACTTTGACTTCAATCCCACTGTGTGGATGTGAAGTATTTTGATATGCTCTGATCCTATTGATGGGGATCTATGGAGGGTTGATGGCCCAGTGTCCATCATGTTGTGATGATTGGTACCGCGTGCATTGAGTCTATGTTGCATTTACATTTATGAGCCTTTGTGTATAAATTATGACGTTGTGGCCTTTGAGGCATAATTGAAGGATATCAATGTGTTGAATATAACTATGAGTAATATGCCATTTATGCATTAATTGTTATACATTGATTATTATGAATTGTCTTACTCACCCTGCCTGTTTGAATGTTACCTCCACGTAGGTAACATGCAGATGAGCAAGTTTAGTCGTGGACGCCGTCGAGGAGTATTGTGACGTTTTAGAGTCGTTAGCCTTTATGGTTAATGTAGAGGGTCTTGCTCTGATATGAAACATCGGGTTGGGTTCTTTGAGTTGATTGTATATCATTGGGTTATTTTACTGATGTTCCCTTATAAGGAAAACATTGAGTTATGTTTGAGTTCCGCTGTATATGATGTTTTGATGTATTTTGAGAAAACCTGTATGTTACGGAGTATGGATCCTATTTTGATGAATTTGAGAATGTACGCCCTTTTGTGGTTTTTTTATGAAAGTTGATATTTTACTCTGAAATCCGTGTTATTTTACCGTATTTATCTGTGGGGTAGAATAAGGGTGTCAATTAGTGGTATCAGAGCAGGTCGGTCCGTCCGGCCAAATTGTCTAATGTTGTTGTTCCCTGGTATGCGACATGTGTGTGAAAGCAATGTCGGTACATGTTTGTTGCCTAACCTTTGTCTACAGAAGTGGGAATGAAACAAGTGGGGGAGAAGCTGTGCTTCTCCAGGATGCTGCAAGTGTAGAGTTGTAGCTCAGTGTATGGTTGAACGCTCTTATAGTTTGGTAAAGATGGTTTATACCCCATCATGATTTTCGGCTGTCTATTGACAAATTGAGGAACCGATCAGCCTTAATCTGTTATTGATAGTAGACGGGGTCATGTTGGATGGGATAGGCATGTCTTGCAAGCTTAGATGGCGTGAGAAGTGAATTGTTTTGAGTTAAGCTCAATGCTTAGAATTGTTTTGGTGATTCGGTGTAGGATGATGTCGAGATGCTTATTTTGATAGGAATTTTGAGTGTTACTGAAAGTGGGGAAGTTGGCGATTTGCCGATTAATTATGGTTGTCCGGAAGTTATCCTGACAAGATTGTGATATACAGCCAGGACATGAAGTGGAGTTATGATCGACTTAGTTACGGGAACTAGTCCAATATTGAGAGCTTCATATTATATGTCTGTTTGGATGGTCGAAGAACTAATTGAATTGAGTAGTTTTGAGGCTTGTGTCTGGTGTGTGTGTGTGTGTGTGTGTGTTAAGGCAACAGATTGTGAGGTCGAGTATATTAAAGGTGGACGATGACTTCTGATGATTATTAAAGAAGGTCAGATGTTGAATGCAATATTGGTATAACTGAGTTTTAAAATATTTCAAAAATTGGAAATGTGTTGAATGGCCTTCTAAGTGTGAAATTGTTGTTGTACGTCGAATTCCGAGATCGCAGCTTTTTACGGAATCGAAATCGGACACTCGGAAGTACAGGTAACAGTCGAAAATAAGATTTCAGACTGTCAGGTTCGCTAGGTCCTTCGCCTAGCGAACAGCCGCTCGCTGCTGTGTTCGCCTAGCGAGCATGTCCTGGGCAGAAGGATGTTGTTTTGGTATTTTTGTCGTAACGGGAGAACCGTAACTCGGAATGACGCACGGTTCGAAGTGTTGGAAAGCTAGTCCAATGATCTATGTGATGGTGAAGTAGTGGCATGGAATTAAGTTATTTATTGATGGAATATTTTTGGATGTTGTGGCAAGTGCAGAAGGTGTAGTTCGTGTTTTCGTCATAACTCGCAAAATTGAGTGTCCGTTTGGCATGAAATTTTCCATACTTATTTGAGCGAGTCAGTGGTTGTGTTAACCGATGATATTTTAATATATTTGAAGAGTATAGAGGATCATGTTGAGCATCAGGAACTTGAGTTATCAGTGTTGGAGAAGAAGCATGGATATGCCACTGTGAAGAAAGTTCATAGAGGTTTTGGGAGAGCTGTCAACAGCTCGTGTGTTGATTTTTGCCGAATCCGACAGAATTATTCGTTATGTTTTGTGATGCTCTGTCGATATGATTGGGAGATATGTTAAGTGTAACATCAGCAAGTTTTGGTTATTCTTTAAGGCAATTTAAAGTACATAAGAGGAATTATCTGATGAGTGATTTAGAGTTGGTTGTTGTTGTGTTTGTGCCGAAGTTGGAGGCTTCAATTGGTTAGTTTGAGATTTGAAATGTTTGGTGATCTCAAGAGCTTAAGGTATTTGCTTGATTTGGAAGGGTTGAATATGAGGCAGAGGAAATAATTGGGACTCCTGAAGGATGATGGTTTTGGATTGAATTACCATTTGGGTGAAGCAAATGTGGTAGCTTATGCATGGATTTGGAAATCTTTGCATATACCGATGATGATGGTGAAAAGAGTTAGAACTGATTGAGCAATTTGGTGATAGGAGTTTGGGTTGTGAAGAGACTTCTTATGGAGTTAAGTTTAGCATGTTGGAGCTTACTAGTGGTGTTCTTAATGAGATTTAAGAAGGTCAGAAATCTGAATTGAGTTGGCAGATTGGTTGAATTTGATGAATTAAAGTCGAAGAGTTTATTTTCGGATTAATGGATGTGGCATCATGAGATGTCGTGATAGAGTTTGTGTTCTAGATATTATTGAGTGGAATAAGAGTATTGAGGTAGATGGAGTATCCATCCCGGTGCTATGAAGATGTAACCAGATTTGAGGAAATTATTTTGATGGCCATAGATGAAGAGAGAAGTGGTTGAGTTTGTATATGCTGGTTAGACTTGTCGGAAGTCGAAGAATAAACGTCAGAGACCGTTGAGTGTGATGCAACCGTTGGATATTCCAAGGTGGAAATCGGGTAGTATTTCCATGGATTTTGTGTTGGGTTTTCTGAAGAATTGGAGGGATATGATTTTAATTGGGTGATTTTGGAAAGATTGACTAGATTAGCTCTTTTCTTACCAATGAGGATTAATCATTTTATGTTGAAGCTAGCTGAGATGTATATCGATGGAGTTGTGAAGTTGTATGAGATGTCGTCGAATATGGTGTCAGATGGGAATCTGAGTTTTCATCGAGATTTTTGGGAGAGTTTGTAGACGCTTTGAGTACCATGTTAAAGTTGAACTCTGCCTATCATCCGTGGACGGATGGAGAGACAGAGAGAAACTATCCAGTCTTTAGAGGATTTGTGGAGAGCTTGTGTGTTGGATCAAGGTGGATCGTGGGATAGTTAATTATCGTTTATTGAGTTACCTACAATAACAGTTAGCATTCTAGTATCGGAATGACACCGTATGGGGAATTTTATGGTAGAAGGTGTAGGACTCCTTTGTGTTGATATGATTCAAGCGAGAGCGTTGTGCTCGGACCTGAGAATTGTGTAAGAGACGACTGAAAAGATCAAGTAGATCTAAGAACAGACGTGTTGTGAGAGTTACGATGGTGACTGGTGTTGTTCAAGCTTTGAAGTCCCGGAAGCACACACTGTGTTTTGTTGATTTGTATCAAAAGTGACACATCGGAAGCATGGGAGAGGTAGCATGTTAGACTGTTTTACCGCTGTCGCTTGTGAATTTACATGATGTGGCATGTGCCTAAGTTGAAGAAGTACATTGATTCGAATGGATGGTGTACAAGTGAGAGGTAATTTGACTGTCGAGGCGTTGCTAGTTCAGGTGGATGAACAAGAAGCAACTTCGAGGTAAAGAGATTCCTTTAGTGAAGGTAGTTGGGAGGACCAGCTGGAGAGAGTTGGAATTGGGAACCTGGAGATCAGTTGAGGGAGTCGTATCCGACTCTGTTCCTTAGGGTAATTTTCGAGGGCAAAAATTCTTTTAAGTGGGGGAGAGTTGTAACACCCCAAGTTTAATCGGAATATTTTAATTAATTTATGAGTGTGATGTTTGATTCTGGGATTCCTGTGATAAGTTACTATGAGTGTGACAGTGAGGTTGCGTGATTAATAAGTGATAGTATTGAGAATTACCACGAGTGTAATTATGATGGATTAATATGAGACAATGTGAGATGATATTAGGGATTAATATGTGAATACTATGTGATGATATGACGAATTAACATGAGTAGAACCGTGATGTTTATGTGATTGATAGGCGATAGTGTGAGGATTACCGTGAGTATAACTTGATAAATTAATATGAGATGATATGAGGGTAGTACTATGAATTAATATGGGGTAATATGGGATAATATGACTATGAGCTAATATGTGATTTATACATGATTATATGATGACATGATGTGTGAGATTAATTAATATGATGGACTGTGATGATATGTTGTATGATGAATAATATGATGAATTATGATGATATGCGGTATGATGATTAATGTGATGAAATATGATGATATGTTGTATAATGATGATTATTGTGATGAGATATGATAACATGATGTATGATGATGATTGTTACGATGAGCTATGATGACATGATTTATGATGATGAATATGACGATGAGATATGACATGTAATGATGATGAATATGATGAATGATGATGCACCATAAGCTGTTATTATAAGGATTATTGTGAAGTGTGCATCATGCATTCATGTGCATCCGGAATTTGGTTCAGGACCTCGATTACTTTGACTTCAATCCCACTGTGTGGATGTGAAGTATTTTGATGTGATCCGATCCTATTGATGGGGATCTATGAAGGGTTGATGGCCCAGTGTCCATCACGTTGTGATGATTGGTACCGCATGCATTGAGTCTATGTTGCATTTGCATTTATGAGCCTTTGTGTATAAATTATGACGTTGTGGCCTTTGAGGCATAATTGAAGGATATCAATGTGTTGAATATAACTATGAGTAATATGTCATTTATGCATTAATTGTTATACATTGATTATTATGAATTGTCTTACTCACCCTGCCTGTTTGAATGTTACCTCCACGTGGGTAACGTGCAGATGAGCAAGTTTAGTCGTGGACGCCGTCGAGGAGTATTGTGACGTTTTAGATTCGTTAGCCTTTATGGTTAATGTAGAGGGTCTTGCTCTGATATGTAATGTAACACCCCCTTTCTATACCCCCAAATTAATCAAATAAATCAATTAGGCACTTAGAAAATTTATTTCATCAGAGTTTAATTAAAACATGGTATAAAAGAGGCGCATCACATTATCATGAAATTAAACACATACGATACCTGCTCAAAATAGATATGCAACAATGGGTAACCCACATCTCAATATTTAGAATAAAGCGGAAACATCCAAATATTGAATCGATCTCATTCATAAAAGTATATACAACCATTAGTTAATTCATGCTTTACAACATAACCACAGCAGATACATACACATATGTATCACAAAAGAATCAAAACAAATGTAACTCCAAAAGAGTCAAAGACTTCCTAACTACCCAGATGTTACATATCAGAGCCATTGACCAAAAAGAATGAAGACATCGCTTCACAAAAGAACCTCCAGCTTCCTACTCTGCAATGCCTCATAGAGCATCATAAAACAGCAGAAGGGTGAGAAACAACATCATAACAGTTAATGCATAAAATTGTATATATACATAATTCCATAATTATACAAGTTACACTCAAAATATGTTCTCACCACATTAAGCATATACAAATAATCATGTCTCTACACATACACATGAACATTCACTATATTTTCCTCCAAACAATCACATATAACATACACAGTTATATTCACACAACCAATGCATCATACACAGATGACTCATGCAACTCATAGAGACCGACACACGACTCTATGCAGATGCAAATGCGGTACCGACTCATTCAACAAATTCCCTAAGGAATCGAGTATTCAGCAGACCCTCCACGGGATCAAGTACTCAGCAGATTCTCCACGGAATCAAATATTCATCAGATTCTCCACGGAATCGAATATTCAGCAGATCCTCCACGGGATCAAGTACTCAGCAGATTCTCCACGGAATCAAATACTCTAACCAATCCTCCACGGGATTACATGATATGACTGATTCTCCGAGGAATCACACAATGCAACCGATTCTCCAAGGAATCACACAATGCAACCGATTCTCCAAGGAATCTAATATAACCATCGTATCATACGAGGTTCTACAAATCCTCCGAGGGATCAATCGACACAGAAATGCATACTATGCTCACCAACATATTCATTGCATTTATCATATACATAGCATATATCTATCATGCATTCACATTATACACCAGTCCACACATGGTTTGCACACATATCAACCTATCAATGCATTTCTATTCAATTCGAGCAATTACACAAGATTCTCAAACATTCAAGATTTATCATTTACTCTACAATCTAGGATTCACGCCTTTCGGCCACCCGCAGCACAACATGTCAAAATAGTTCGCACATCAATCATTCATATGGGCTTTAATCATAATTGAATCAATCAAACATCATGCCATGAACAAACAGCAAAACAAAATAACACTGCCAGGTTCGCCAACCTTCGCCTGGCGAAGCCACGCAGCGAATGCTCGCTGACCTTCGCCTGGCGAACTCCCCAGCGAAGCCCACTGGGAGTAATTCTGGAATTACTCGCTGAGGCTCGCTACCCACTCGCCTGGCGAACCTTCGCCAACTCACCTCGCCTGGCGAACTTGCCAGCGAATACAGGGTATTAGCTTCTGACTTGCTTCGCTACAGCTCGCTGGGCTTCGCCTGGCGAAGCTTCGCTGCCATTCGCCTGGAGAACTTGCGAAGACAGAACTTCCATGGCTGTCTCAAAGCCCAAACTCCACACAACCGACCGATTAAATCCAAACCAGTCACAGTAGCACAACCCAACCATCACCCGACTAAACTACATCGTCTAATCCGATTTCTAACCGATTGAAACCTCATTCTACTCACAAAACCAACTTCTAACCTAAGTGGAAAAAGAGTAGAAACTCTACAAAATCCACACACATACACATACAATCATACACATTAAAGAGATGATGGAGTTTCACACCCTTACCGATCGATTGCAAGCTTTGGTGATGATTCCTTGATGATTCTAGGTTTTCCTCTCCACTTTCTCTTCTCTTTCTCTTCTCCTCTTCTCTTTCTCTTGTTTTTCTTCTTATGTTACTATCTTTCTTCCTTTTCCTCTCTTATTCTATTTTCAACACTAACCAATCAATTCTCGCACTAAGTGCTAAATGTCTAAAATGCCCTTTTTACTCTAATTCCCCGAAAACTCTCCGAATCGGTAAAAATAGACAAAACAAGCAAAACACCACATAGCAATATATAATTTCTCAATTTAAACAAACATCAATTAAATAAATTAAAAGACTCAACAATTAATGGGAATTCAGAATCGGGGCGTTACAACTCTCCCCCACTTTAGAAATTTTCGTCCTCGAAAATATCACCTGATTCAAACAACTCTGGATGCGATTCTCGCATCTTGCTTTCCAATTCCCAAGTCATGTTGCCTTCCGCGGCACCTCCCCAGGACACTTTCACAAGCGCAATATCCTTGCCCCTTAGTTTCTTAACTTCGCGGTCCAAAATACTAACCGGTAAAACTTCAACTGTAAGGTTATCTCTTACTTCCACCTCATCCATTGGAATAACGTGTGACGGATCCGGAACATACTTCCGAAGTTGCGAGACATGGAATACATCATGCAAATTCGAAAGATTCGGAGGCAACGCCACACGATACGCCACAGCACCAATCCGTGCGACAATCTGATACGGACCAATAAAACGAGAAGTCAACTTTCTTGACTTCAAGGCACGACCCACACCCGTAACCGGTGTGACTCTCAAAAACACATGGTCGCCCTCTTGAAACTCGAGATCCTTTCTCCTTTTATCATGATAACTTTTCTGTCTATCCTGAGAAGCTCTCATCTTTTCCCGAATAAATTTCACCTTTTCCGTCGTTTGCTGTATCATTTCAGGACCAACTACCGACTTTTCACCTGTCTCATGCCAACACAGAGGTGTTCGACATCTCCGACCATATAAAGCCTCAAATGGCGCCATACCGATACTCGAATGGAAACTGTTATTATAGGTGAACTCAATCAACGCTAAATAATCGTCCCACGCACCACCTTGTTCAAGCACACAAGCACGCAACAGATCTTCTAACGATTGAATCGTCCTCTCGGTTTGACCATCCGTTTGCGGATGATATGCTGAACTCAATCTCAACTTAGAACCCAAGGCACCTTGCAAACTCTCCCAAAATCTTGAAGTAAATCTAGGATCTCTATCCGACACAATACTCTTAGGAACTCCATGAAGCTTCACAATAGTGCCAACATAAATCTCGGCCAACCTTTCCAAAGAATAAGTAATATCAATCGGAATAAAATGAGCCGATTTAGTAAGCCTATCAACAATCACCCAAATAGCATTATGCCCTCTTTGCGTATTCGGCAATCCCGTAACAAAATCCATCGATATACTATCCCATTTCCATTCCGGAATATCCAACGGTTGCATCAATCCACTAGGCTTCTGATGCTCCACCTTAGACTTCTGACAAGTCAAACACGAGTACACAAAACGAGCAACATCGCTTTTCAATCCAGACCACCAAAAGATCTTCTTCAAATCCTGATACATCTTATTCGCTCCCGGATGAATACTTAAGTTACTCCGATGTCCCTCTTCCAATATCATCCTTTTCAAATCCGCGTCATCGGGAATACAAATACGACCTCGAAACCTCAAAACTCCTAATTCATCAACGTTGAAATCTTCATTTCCATTCGTCATCAAATCCACAAATTTCAAATCCAACTTTTGCTTTTCACACACTGTAGTAAGGAAATCATTCGTGACATGCAACATACCAAGTTTCACACTACTCGGCGTTAACTCACAAACCAAACTCAAATCTCTAAAGTTCTCCAAGAGTTCCCACTCTCTAACCATCAAAGTAGACACGTGCAACGACTTCCGACTTAAGGCATCGGCTACCACATTCGCCTTACCCGGATGATAATTTAAACCAAAATCATAGTCCTTCAAAAGTTCTAGCCATCTCCTTTGCCTCATATTCAATTCCTTTTGATCAAACAAATACTTCAAACTCTTGTGATCGCTAAAAACTTCAAATCTTGCACCATAAAGATAGTGCCTCCAAATTTTCAAAACGAACACCACGGCCGCTAACTCCAAATCATGAGTAGGGTAATTCTTTTCATGCACTCTCAACTGCCTAGAAGCATACGCCACGACCTTCCCATCTTGCATCAATACACCACCCAATCCTGACAAAGAAGCATCGCAATAAACCACAAAAGGTTCCGTAGGATTCGGCAAAATCAAAACTGGCGCTGACGTTAACCTTCTCTTTAATTCCATGAAACTCTCTTCACAATTAACATCCCAAATAAAAGCCTTTCCTTTACAAGTCAACTGCGTTAACGGAAGTGCTAACCTTGAAAATCCTTCGATAAACCTCCGGTAGTAACCGGCCAAGCCCAAAAAGCTTCGAATTTCCGTAACCGATCTTGGAGTCTCCCATTGCATTACCGCATCGATCTTGGATGGATCCACACTAATACCATTGCCGGAAATAATATGTCCAAGAAAACTCACCTCCGACAACCAAAACTCACACTTAGACAACTTTTCATACAACTTCTTCTCTTTCAAAATCCGCAACACAATCCTTAAATGTTCTTCGTGTTCCTCTCGAGATTTAGAATAAATCAAAATGTCATCGATAAACACCACCACAAAACGATCCAACTGCTCGTGAAAGATACGGTTCATATATTCCATGAAAACACCCGGCGCATTAGAAACTCCGAATGGCATCACCGTATACTCGTAGTGACCATATCGTGTTCTAAAAGCCGTCTTCGAAATATCTTCTTCCTTAACCCGAATCTGGTGATAACCGGATCTTAAATCAATCTTACTAAAAACACGGGCTCCAACCAATTGATCCATCAGATCATCGATTCTTGGAAGCGGATACTTGTTCTTAATTGTCACCTTATTCAACTGCCGATAATCAATACACAATCGCATACTACCATCCTTCTTCTTTACCAACAATACCGGCGCACCCCAAGGAGAAACACTCGGTCTTACAAATCTCTTATCCAACAAATCATTCAACTGCTTCTTCAATTCCACCAACTCCGATGCTGACATCCGATACGGGGCCATCGAAATCGGTCTAGTACCTGGAACTAGATCAATAGAAAATTCAACCTCTCTCTTTGGCGGCACATCCGCAACATCCTCCGGAAACACTTCGGGAAATTCACAAACCACAGGAAACACGTCGAGCTCAACTTTGCTCTCCACCGACAACGATGCAAACAAACCAAACAACTGAGCTTCGTCCGCTAAAAGTTTCTTCAACTCTTTAGTGGAAAGAAAACTCTCGTTTTCACCATCTTCCAAAGAAGGAAACCTTACTAACTTGTGATAGCAATCCAAATGAACTCTATTAAATTGCAACCAATTCATACCCAAGATTACGTCCAAACCTTCCAACGGCAAACACACTAAATCCATAACGAAGTCCTTACCATACATGGTCAAAGGACAACTTGCACACACCAAAGAAGTAGTTACCGACCCCGAAGCGGGAGTCCCAATAACCATACCACTACTCAAAGAAACCATACACAAATCCAACCGCTTAGCACACGCAAGAGAAATGAACGAGTGAGTCGCTCCAGTATCAATAATAGCAACTAAAGGCATATCATTAATAAAGCATGTACCTTTAATCAAACGATCTGCCGCATTAGTGGCGTCTGAACCTGCTAATGCGAATACTTTTCCGCCCGCCGGAGCTTGCTTCGGCTTGGTACAATTCGAGCTAATGTGACCCACCTCGCCACAATTAAAACACTTCACAGCATTCTTTCTACACTCTGCTGCATCATGACCAAAGAGTCCACAGTTGGAACACTTCGCCTTGAACTTTCCACAATCATAAGACTTGTGGCCCATCACGCCACACTTAAAACATTTGATCGCACCGAAACCTCCTCCGGGTCTCCTATCAAAGTTTCCCTTATGTTTGCCCTTCTCAGCAGGCGTCACATAAGGTCCGCTTCGTACATGCTGCTTCCCTCTCCTCTCGCTCAAACCCTTATAATGAGTAGAACGAGCTCTACTGTCTTCTTCATAAATCCTACAGCACTCGGTCAAATCCGAAAATCTTCTTATCCTTTGATAACCTACTGCTTGCTTTATCTCCGGACGCAAGCCATTCTCATACTTGATACATTTGGAAAATTCCGCCGTAACCGCATCATAGTGAGGGTGAAACTTCACTAACTCAGTAAACTTAGCGGTGTAGTCCACCACCGACATATTACCTTGTTTCAACTCCAGAAATTCCATTTCTCTCTTCCCTTTAACACTTTCGGGATAATACTTCCTTAGAAACTCAGCACGAAATAAATCCCACGTAACCTCCTCGTCGTCGACCTCAAGAACTTGCCTCATGCTGACCCACCAGTCATCGGCCTCTTCTCTCAGCATGTGAGTCCCTAGTCTCACCTTATTTCCTTCAGCACAATCCATCACCCTAAAAATTCTCTCAATTTCCTTTAACCATATCTGAGCACCATCCGGATCAAATCTCCCTTTAAACACCGGTGGTTGGTTCTTCCTGAACTCATCATTCGCATTCACGTTAGGTGCACCCTGCACAGCTCTGGCCATAGCCTCTAACGCTGCTGCCATAGCTTTGTCATTACGACCTGCCATATTCTGAGGATTCCCAAAAATAACAACAAGGTTAAACAACCGTTCAACCAACACAACAACAAGACAGACACGACTGACTCAACACTGGCTCTGATACCACTTAATGTAACACCCCCTTTCTATACCCCCAAATTAATCAAATAAATCAATTAGGCACTTAGAAAATTTATTTCATCAGAGTTTAATTAAAACATGGTATAAAAGAGGCGCATCACATTATCATGAAATTAAACACATACGATACCTGCTCAAAATAGATATGCAACAATGGGTAACCCACATCTCAATATTTAGAATAAAGCGGAAACATCCAAATATTGAATCGATCTCATTCATAAAAGTATATACAACCATTAGTTAATTCATGCTTTACAACATAACCACAGCAGATACATACACATATGTATCACAAAAGAATCAAAACAAATGTAACTCCAAAAGAGTCAAAGACTTCCTAACTACCCAGATGTTACATATCAGAGCCATTGACCAAAAAGAATGAAGACATCGCTTCACAAAAGAACCTCCAGCTTCCTACTCTGCAATGCCTCATAGAGCATCATAAAACAGCAGAAGGGTGAGAAACAACATCATAACAGTTAATGCATAAAATTGTATATATACATAATTCCATAATTATACAAGTTACACTCAAAATATGTTCTCACCACATTAAGCATATACAAATAATCATGTCTCTACACATACACATGAACATTCACTATATTTTCCTCCAAACAATCACATATAACATACACAGTTATATTCACACAACCAATGCATCATACACAGATGACTCATGCAACTCATAGAGACCGACACACGACTCTATGCAGATGCAAATGCGGTACCGACTCATTCAACAAATTCCCTAAGGAATCGAGTATTCAGCAGACCCTCCACGGGATCAAGTACTCAGCAGATTCTCCACGGAATCAAATATTCATCAGATTCTCCACGGAATCGAATATTCAGCAGATCCTCCACGGGATCAAGTACTCAGCAGATTCTCCACGGAATCAAATACTCTAACCAATCCTCCACGGGATTACATGATATGACTGATTCTCCGAGGAATCACACAATGCAACCGATTCTCCAAGGAATCACACAATGCAACCGATTCTCCAAGGAATCTAATATAACCATCGTATCATACGAGGTTCTGCAAATCCTCCGAGGGATCAATCGACACAGAAATGCATACTATGCTCACCAACATATTCATTGCATTTATCATATACATAGCATATATCTATCATGCATTCACATTATACACCATTCCACACATGGTTTGCACACATATCAACCTATCAATGCATTTCTATTCAATTCGAGCAATTACACAAGATTCTCAAACATTCAAGATTTATCATTTACTCTACAATCTAGGATTCACGCCTTTCGGCCACCCGCAGCACAACATGTCAAAATAGTTCGCACATCAATCATTCATATGGGCTTTAATCATAATTGAATCAATCAAACATCATGCCATGAACAAACAGCAAAACAAAATAACACTGCCAGGTTCGCCAACCTTCGCCTGGCGAAGCCACGCAGCGAATGCTCGCTGACCTTCGCCTGGCGAACTCCCCAGCGAAGCCCACTGGGAGTAATTCTGGAATTACTCGCTGAGGCTCGCTACCCACTCGCCTGGCGAACCTTCGCCAACTCACCTCGCCTGGCGAACTTGCCAGCGAATACAGGGTATTAGCTTCTGACTTGCTTCGCTACAGCTCGCTGGGCTTCGCCTGGCGAAGCTTCGCTGCCATTCGCCTGGCGAACTTGCGAAGACAGAACTTCCATGGCTGTCTCAAAGCCCAAACTCCACACAACCGACCGATTAAATCCAAACCAGTCACAGTAGCACAACCCAACCATCACCCGACTAAACTACATCGTCTAATCCGATTTCTAACCGATTGAAACCTCATTCTACTCACAAAACCAACTTCTAACCTAAGTGGAAAAAGAGTAGAAACTCTACAAAATCCACACACATACACATACAATCATACACATTAAAGAGATGATGGAGTTTCACACCCTTACCGATCGATTGCAAGCTTTGGTGATGATTCCTTGATGATTCTAGGTTTTCCTCTCCACTTTCTCTTCTCTTTCTCTTCTCCTCTTCTCTTTCTCTTGTTTTTCTTCTTATGTTACTATCTTTCTTCCTTTTCCTCTCTTATTCTATTTTCAACACTAACCAATCAATTCTCGCACTAAGTGCTAAATGTCTAAAATGCCCTTTTTACTCTAATTCCCCGAAAACTCTCCGAATCGGTAAAAATAGACAAAACAAGCAAAACACCACATAGCAATATATAATTTCTCAATTTAAACAAACATCAATTAAATAAATTAAAAGACTCAACAATTAATGGGAATTCAGAATCGGGGCGTTACATGTAACATCGGGTTGGGTTCTTTGAGTTGATTGTATATCATTGGGTTATTTTACTGATGTTCCCTTATGAGGAAAACATTGAGTTATGTTTGAGTTCCGCTGTATATGATGTTTTGATGTATTTTGAGAAAACTCGTATGTTACGGAGTATGGATCCTATTTTGATGAATTTGAGAATGTACGCCCTTCTGTGGTTTTTTATGAAAGTTGATATTTTACTCTGAAATTCGTGTTATTTTACCGTATTTATCTGTGGGGTAGAATAAGGGTGTTACATTGTGCCATGATCCCCCTAGGATTCTTAGTCTTTCCGTTCAGGATGGGAGTAGGAGAGACATTAGGTGTTCAATCCTATGCATGATAACATTAGGATAGTTTCATTCCCTTTCATCCCAACTTTAGGAGCATTGTGCATGACAACATCAGGGTTCAGTTTCCCCTTAGTCTGTGTCTTTCTCTTCTCATCTCCTAAACAATTCAAAACACTTAATAAAGAACAATTTGTGTCGTACGCTACGAGCCTCAAGTACTTGAGAAATGATGGTTGGGGGGCCTTCTCTCAACTGTCTAGAGTGTTTAGCGTATGCCCTTTGGGCGTTATGCGACACGTTCGCTCTCAAGTCATAGTCTTTAGTGCGATATGAGTTTCAAACCATAACTCAATTCACTTCTTCCTAAAAAACACAAACAAAATATCAAACCTTTTTTATCCTTCGGGATTAATTGAAAATCATTTTCATAAAGAGAGTGTTGTTAACTCTTGGTTCTACTGCAAACAGGTAACGCCTAAGTCTCCAATGGTCGAGTTGCATACACCTAACTGCTAGAACTAAGGTTTAACCCTACTCGGTTTAAAACACTTGAACCAACCTATGGTCATGTAATCCCGAACTACGTTTGCTTTGATTTCTCGTACCAGATGAGGATACGTAGGCACAAGACGGTGATGTCTTGGCGAGCAACCTTTCCCCACCTTCACCTGTAGTTTTCCAAACTACGTTGACTCTGACTTTCCCATTGCACGAGGGAATACGTAGACATAGAGCGGCGATGCTCTATCGAGTCTCTTTTCTTTTCTTTTGTCCCCATGAGCATGTAGTTTAGATAGTTCAATACCCTTTTAGATTAGACAACAAGTGTGGATCCCGTCGAGTACGACGGACGTGAGGGATGCTAACACCTTCCCCTTGCGTAACCGACTCCCGAACCTAAGATTTGGTTGCGATGACATGTCTTATTCCCTTTTCGTAGGTTTTCTCTGATCATTTCCTTTCCCTCTCTTTGGGATAAGTAACAAACGGTGGCGACTCTTCTGTCTTTGTCGGCCCTCTTCGCAGCAGTTGCGACACACAACAAACAAACTCATCAATTCTTTCCAACAATTAATATCATTACTTTCACATCTTCAACACTAATTCACCAACAATGTCATTTAAACTTCTATTGAATTCAAATAACAACAACATCACAATGTATTTAATGGTTTGCGAATCCAAAAAAGAAAATAAAGGAATATCATGCAAATAACCTTGATAATGAAGAAATACCTTAAAAATGGTGGAGCGCGGCCGGACACGAACAAAGGGAGAAGGAAAAAATTGAAGCCGGTCGGAGGGTGCTATGGAGGAGTGAGTAGTCACGAGAGAGAAGAGGCCTAGTCGGAGGAAGTTACGGTGAAGGGAGTAGCTCTGATAGGGTTAGGAACATAGACAGTACGTAGTCGCGAGAGAGATAGACAAAATGGATGGGTTTCCAAAACATAAAAATTTTGTTTTATTTTTAGAATTTAATTACCTATAGCAGCGTTTTTGAAAGCATTTTCTTATCCTATACCTATAGCAGCGCTTTTGGTTACAAAGCGCTTTCGTATCCTAGACCTTTAGCAGCGCTTTTGGAAAGCGTTGTCTAAGGTGTGACTTAGACAAGACCTATAGCAGCACTTTTGTAAAGCGCTTTCTAATGTAGGCCTTTAGCAGCGCTATCTAGAAAGTGCTTTCTATTGTTTAACATATGACCTTTAGCAGCGCTTTTCAAAAGTGCTTTCTAAAGGCATACTTTAGCAGTGCTTTTTTCCCTTGTTTTTCTTAAAACTTTTAGCAGCGCTTTTGGAAAAAAAACGTTGTCTTTGTAGTGCTGCCAAAAAACAATTTTGGCATAGTGAGAAAGGGATGTACTCTTAACTAAGATATTTTTATATAAAGGATGCAAGTTGAACCTGATATAAAAGTTTGGTGTAAGAAGATTGTGGGCTCATCTCATTATAAAAACATTGTGATAGTGGAAATCTCAAGGGTCAGTCCTTAGGGATTGGACGTAGACCTTGTGGTTTTGGTCCGAACTAGAATAAAATATTGTGTATTCTTCTCTTATCTCTTATATATTTAATTTTGCGTCTTTATTTTCTCATGTTGCTTTTCATCTTTTGCCAATCTTTTCAAAATCAAACTGGAAAATCGTTTTACTTATTTAATTTAAGAAATTTTTTATATATCACAATTCACCCCCACATCTTATGTTTGAAATCACTTGGGTAAAAAGTCTCACATATAAAAAAAGTGTAATATGATTACAACATCATCGAGTGTGGTCCAATCAAATAGTTGTCAAGTTCACTAGGGTTTATCATAGTCATTAAGACTCTAGACTTAGTCAACGGTATAATAGGCTAGATAATTTATCTTTATAGTCATATTCCATGTTTATATCTCAACTAAGTAAAGAACGAAAAATGGTGGAACCGCGAGCTATGAAATATGTTCACCCATGAAATAAGTCAACAAAACACATAGAGAAGCAAAAGGCAACAACTGAATAGAGGAAACAATCCGACACTACATGCGTAAATAATCAAATGATGTAAAAAATATGTGTATGCCATAAAACTATGGCCAATAATATTATTTTCTCTGTAAATACTATACATTGTAAATTTCAAACAACATTCAATTAGTTAATCAAGTTATTTACACACTTTACCTTTATCTTACTTTATTTCATGCATTTCTTTGACTAAGTTCAACTTCTCACGTATGTATTTAATGATATTTAAAGTAGGTAGGTGTCATAACCCAAATTTGTCCTACCTTTTTAAAATTTTCATTCGCCCGACTTAATTTTTGATTTACCTCGCTTATACAGCGTGGCATATTTTTCAGCAAAAATAAACATTTTTATTTTTTAGCCTGATAAGAGCGTGCCACGTGGCCTTTATTGTTGTATATATTTATCATTATTTTTGTTTCATAATTTCATTTTTTTATGATATGTTTTTAATATTAATTTTAATTAGATTTTTAATTAGGAATTAAATTAGAATATTAATTAAAATTTAGAATTAGAGTTATTAATTAATAGATTTAGTAAATAGGATCAGTTAATTAAATTAGAATAGATTAGAATTTAAATTAGTTTTTTAATTAGAAAATAGATTAGAATTTTATTTAGAAAAAAGATTTAAGAATTAATTAATTAGTTAGAATTTAAGATTTATTAATTAGATTTAGGTTAATTAATTAGAATAGAAATGAATTAATTAAACAAAAAAATTTAAATAAAAAAAAAGAAAAAAAAATAGGACACGGTTTTGAAGGTGAGAAAATACTTAGAAGGGGGGAAGTTGAATAAGGATTTAGAAAATATTATGGCAATAAAAACACAAAGATTTTTATCCTGGTTCGTTGAACTCAACTACTCCAGTCCACCCTATCAAGAGTGATTTGCCTTTCTCCACAAGGACTTAATCCACTATAATCAAACTGATTACAATATCAACCACTAAGAACAACTGTCTTAGTCTTCTCAAGAACTACTGACCACAACTTGGTCTTCTCAAGGAACTTTTTACAATCAAATGTAAACTAAACAAGTGTTTGAAATTGCTTCTAAGAAAGCTATATCACAACTGTGATTTACACTTAATTTTAAGAACGTATGAAAACTATTCAGCAAAGATTAATAATTTGTATGAGAGCTTTGAGAAAGTTTTTGTCAAAATACGTCAACTGAATAAAGTTGTTGAAGGCTTGCTTAAATAGACAAAGAATTCCAAGACGTTGCAAGCTTGAAGACCGTGTACTACAAAGTAGTTGTAGCCTTTTTGTCTTCACATCACTTGACATTTCCTAGAAGTAGAACGTTCAGAGAAATCCTTTTTGCCTGAGTTCTTGTGTCTAGCATGAAAGAGGAAAGAGTCGTTTGGCATAACCAACCGATATAACTTTGAATAATCTTCTTCAACAAGTTTCTAATTCATAGCAATTAACATCAGAGCCTTGAGTGATCAGAGTCTTGATGTCTTCAGAGTTTGCTATATCAGAGTGTTGCAGCAATTGTGCTTCAGCGTGAAATTAATCAGAGCAGAGTTTGGAGATCAGATGCTCAGTACATGCAGCAAACAGTACTATCAGAGTCTTCTGAAAAACAATGCCTGAAACTCTTTATACAAAGTCTTCAGTCTATGCTTCAGATGCTTCTGTAGCTTCTGCTTCAGAGTCTTCTGTAGGCAGCGCTCAGAGTCTTCTAAGAGATGCTTCTGACGCTTCAGAGCCTTGCGTAGTTCAACGTTCAGATCCATTTTTGCTTTCAGAAGAATATTAAATTTAATATCTGCAGCAAAAATACTTGAACAAATTTAGAGTATATAATTTCTTAATACAAAATTTCATTAATGTTATCATCAAAATATAGAGATATAACTAAGAACCAATTTGTGTTCTAACAATCTCCCCCTTTTTGATGATGACAAAAACATAGGAAATTTTTTTCAATAAAGAGATAAATATAACTCCCCCTGAGATTATGAATCTCCCCCTGAATTAAATACTAAGAAAAAATAGAAACTTCCCTTTTTGCATGAGTATTCTTTTCAGAATCGGAACCTGAATGTTCAAGATTAGAGCTTGATTTGGATGAACATTTCAGAATCAGATCCTGATTGGTTAAACCTTGATCTGGGGATCTCAGAGTTACTTTAATGAATTTTGTCAGATTTATCATTATAGTTCTGAAATACTAAAAATTCATGTTAGTTGTGATTTGATATGTCTGAATTCTATTCAGGTAAAGTTTATTTGAACAGTCAGAATTTCATTTTCTCCCCCTTTTTGTCATAATCAAAAATAAAAACTTTTAAAGACAAATAAAAGGTAACAGAGAGAAAAGATACAATCAGATAGAGAAAACATTCAGATTCATTCATTCATTCAAATAGTCAGATAAAATAGACAAAACATCAGATGAGAAATTCAAAACAAAAGTGCTCAAACATCAGATAAAGAAAACATAAATCTAGGATTGTTTGGAAAGAAGCATCTTCAGAAGGTGGGTGATCTCAGAAGAAGATTCTTCTTGCTTGGACATCCATTTCTCAATGTTGTCAGTCTTCTGATCTTGCCTTGCCATCCAGGACTTTATCTCAGATTGACCAGCTTCCAGCACAAGAATCTTATCTTCTAATTCTGGGTTCTCTTTCTTGATCTCAGAAGAAGTAGACAGAGTAGATTCTGATGCAGGAGTAGGAGCAGAGTCAATATCCATTGGAGTTGCAGATTCTGGAGGCACAGATGCAGATGATTTGTCCATAATCATCAGAGCCAAAGGATTCTCTTCCAGAATGACTTCAGAAGCAGAGCCTTCAACAGTCTCAGAAGTGGCAGACACTCTAGAAGATAAAGGTGCATGCTCAAGAAGCAGTGTAGGAGATCTGGTCACATTCCAAAGCATTGTTCTGGTAAGCTCAGCGAATCTGATCTTCGCATCATCAGAGCAGACACTCTTCAGATTTGAAGCAACAGTGTTGAATCTGGCAATGAACTTATCCCAGCATTCTTCAGAAGCTTTTGGATTGATGCTTGAAAGACATTTCTCCTCCACAAAGTTTAGACTCATTCTGATTTCTTTCTTGAAACTAGCAAATAGAGTATTAACATCCAATTTGGATTTTGGTTTAAGGTAGGTTTCCAGAGGTGTTGGTTTGGGTTGTTCTGGTGGAGGTGGTATGGTGAAAGTTGGGATGATGAACAAAGGACGAGGATAAGAAGGAAATGAGGGTTGTTCAGAAGATGAAGTGAAATTTCTGAATCTGGATGAGGATGAAGTAGGAAACATAAATGGTTTAAAATTTGATGCAGAGGGAATGACATCAAATGGTATAGAAGTGAAGGGGGTAAAAACAGAGTTACGAGAAAGTAGAGGTGCTGATGGAATGATATCTAGTGGTTGTTTAAGATAGGTCTGAAGAAGAGATGGAAGAATGGTTGAAGAACGAGGTTTGTATGGAGTGGTAGGTTCAGATGGTTCTATTCTGGTATAAAAGTTTTTAAGTTTTAGACCAGAAGGAAGGGGATCAGAGGGATGTGGTTTAAAAGATGCAAATGACACAAACTTAGATCTTCTTGGTTTAGACTTTGGAGTGGGTTTAGGAATGATTGTATTAGAGGAAATAGATGTATTTGGTTGTTTAGGTTCATATCCTCTGAGAGAGGGGGTGAGCTAACTTCTGGGTGAACATCAGATTCAGATGAATCAGGTGAGGTAGATGAAGGACAGGATGTGGAAGATACGTCAAACATAGTTTTGAGGGGTTGGACATCCAAAACCTCAGAATCAGATATATATGATTTAGTAGGTTTGGGTTGCTCAGGTTGAGGATTAGGTTGTGGATTAGAAGGTATAGATTTTGGTGGTTCAGATACAATAGGTTCAGATGGTATTGGTTCAGGTACAAAAGTTTGTTGAAGTTCGGGTTGTTGTGGAGAAGGTTATTGTGGTGTTGGTGTTGGTTCTGCTGGTTTTGTTGTTTGTGGTTCTGGTGGGGGAATTTTAGATGATTTTGGTGCAAGAGTTTGTTTGTCAGAAGGGGGATTATCAGATGGTTTAGATTGTGTTGGTTTAGATGGATACTTTTCAGATGGAGTTGCAATAGGTTGGGTTACAAATGGTCTAGCAGAAGGTTTCTTAGGTTTAGAAACACGAGGAGGAAAAGGTGAAGGTGATGGTATAATAGGTTCATGAAGAGTTTGATCAGATGTTAATACCTCTTGTACAGTTTCCAGAATCTCTTTTAGACTTGCCTCTAGAGGATTGATTTCTGATTTCTTGACTCTCTTAGGCTTGACAGCAGCAGCTTCACCAGTAGCTTTCCTCTTAGGCTTAGAAGGTTCTTCTGAAGCAACCTTTCTCTTCTTCTTATGTCTAGCCTCATACAGATCTGGAGCAGGTTCACCTGCCTTCTGAACCAGATTTGCTGGCAGAGGGATTCCTTCATTCAGATTATCTGTGATGTATTGCAGAACAATCTCCCTTGGTTCATTAGCAAAGAACATAGGGAAATTTGCAACTGGGACTCTTCTTTGAGTGACCTCTTCAGTGTTGAATTTCTTTGGAGCAAAAGTAACTTCTTCTACCACTTTCATCCTCTGAAGACTCTTCTCGTTCAGAGGTTTTCCAACTGCAGAAGCCAATTCTTCCTTCATTCCTGCTTCAAACAGATGACCAACAAGACCATTCTCAGTCAGAATGTCTAAGATAAGTCTTCCCATTGGAATCTAGTTTCTAAGCTTCTGATGCTTGTTTCTGAACTCTTCCCTTGTCTGTTTAACATGTGTCCACAGATGATTAAATAGAAGATATGGCAGATCCGCCTTGATGCTCTGACTCAGACAATACATGAAGTAAAGTTGATCAGTGTTGACATAATCTGGAGAATTTGAAGATTTTCTGTGGTGAATACAACTCATGAAAATCTTAGCCCAGATTCTGTAAACTGGTTTCAGATCCTTAACCTTGTTAGAAGCTACTCCAGATGAGCAAACTTCTCTATATACTTCAGTCATGTCCACACGCCCAGATGGTAGATTAGTGACTCCATCAGTCTCCTCATATCCTATGAGTTTCCTTATCAAAGCTTCAGTAATGATGATTTCTTTCCCCAGAACAAAAGAAACTATGAACATAGGGCAATAAGAAGCATGTATCCAAAATTCCTTTACCAGACGAGGGTAAATTGGTCCCATTAATCTGTCAAAGAACTTGGTTCATCACTGTGCATCAATGATGGGACGAAGATCATACCCATTTTCTGCAAATGATTCAAAGTTGGCTATGGACTCACACGGAACTTCTAACTTATCAACAGGCGTGAGTAATGTTCTGATAGGTTCGTTAAATGGGACAACACCCATGTTTGATGAAGAAACAACAGCCATTGTTGATTGGAACTGAGCTGAGGTTGAAGATGAAGTAGCCATTGTTGAAGGTTTTGAAGAAATAGGTTTACGAACAGATTTGGGTTTTGGGTTTAGATGAAGGCAAAAGAACAAGAAGAAATGCATATAAGTGTTTGTGAGAGTGAAAGTGTGAAATGGTGAGATTTGTGGAATTTATAGAAGAAATTTAGGGCACACAAAAGGTCACGCGTTCAGCACGTACACAATTAGCATTTAATGGCATTTAATAAAAAGAAATTAATCATTTCAAACCATTAATGATTCTGACAATTAGGGAGAAAACGAGAAACCAAATATTCAAACAGTACCTCAAACGTCTCTTCAGTAATGTGCACGCCATCTTTTCAGATTCAGAGTGACACGTGTTTGCTTGCATGTGCTTCTGAAATCTCTTTGAGAAATGAAACATTAGCCAACGTTCAGATCCTCTGAGACTTATTAGTTCAGATACACATAATAATAATAATTCAAGAAATTAAATAAATGACAGATGGAATACTTCAGAGTTTTAAACATTTTGCATCTGAGAAGTTTGCTTCTGATAAATATTATTCTAGACAGAATTCCATACCAATATTTTTCAGAATAAACTTAAACCTATCTTCAGCAAGGGGTTTTGTGAAAATATCAGCCCATTGATGATCTGTACCAACAAAGTCTAGATTTATAATACCCTTCTGAACATAGTCTCTGATGAAATGATGTTTAATTTCTATATGCTTAGCTTTAGAGTGTAAAATTGGGTTTTTAGATAAGCATATAGCAGAAGTATTATCACAGAATATAGAAATATTACTTTCAAAGATCTGATAGTCTTCTAGCTGACTTTTCATCCAGAGCATCTGTGTGTTACATCCAGCAACAGCAATATATTCTGCTTCTGTAGTTGACAAATCAATTGTAGGTTGTTTCTTACTGTACCAGGAGATTAAATTTCTTCCCAGAAATTGACAACTTCCAGAAGTACTTTTTCTTTCAACTCTGTCTCCAGCGTAATCAGCATCACAGAATCCAACTAGTTTAAATTCATCAGATTTTCTGTAACACAAACCCACATTAGAAGTACCTTTCAGATACCTTAGAATCCTCTTAACCGCTGTTAAGTGTGATTCTCTAGGATCTGATTGGAATCTTGCACACAAGCATACACTGAATAAAATTTCAGGTGTAGAAGCAGTTAAATAGATAAGAGATCCAATCATACCTCTGTAGAGTTTCTGATCTACTTTCTTACTTACCTCTTCCTTACCAAGAGTGCTTGTTGGATGCATTAGAGTCTTGGCCAACTTACTATCAGTCATGTTGAACTTCTTCAGAAGCTCTTTTACATATTTGGTCTGATGAATGTAAGTGTAATCTGGAGTCTGGTTGACTTGAATTCCCAGAAAGAATCTCAATTCTCCCATCATGCTCATCTCAAATTCAGCCTGCATACATTGAGCAAACTCCTTTCCCAGCATAACATTGGTAGATCCAAATATAATATCATCTACATATATTTGACAAATTAATAGATATTTCTTAAATGTTTTACAGAAGAGAGTTGTGTCCACTTTGCCTCTGATAAAAATTTTCTCCATAAGAAAATTACTTAATCTCTCATACCAAGCTCTGGGAGCTTGTTTTAAACCATAAAGAGATTTCTTAAGTTTAAAAACATGTTCTGGAAATTTATCACTTTCAAAACCAGGAGGTTGGTGAACATAAACTTCTTCTTCTATAATCCCATTTAAGAAGGCACTCTTAACATCCATATGATATAGAGTGATGTTATTTTGTGCAGCAAAAGAAATGAGTAAACGAATAGACTCTAACCTGGCCACAGGAGCATAAGTCTCTGTGTAATCAATTCCTTCTTGCTGACTATAACCTTGAGTAACAAACCTTGCTTTGTTTCTTTCAACTTCTCCTTTTTCATTCAACTTGTTTCTGAAGACCCATTTAGTTCCAATTATATTGAATCCTTTTGGTCTTGGAACCAAATCCCAAACGTCATTTCTTGTGAATTGATTGAGCTCTTCTTGCATGGCAATTATCCAGTCATTGTCTTGTAGAGCTTCATCCATAGAAGTTGGTTTAATAACTGACACCAAACCACATAATGACGCTTCAGATGATCTGAGGTAGGATCTTATTCTTATAGGGTCATCCTTCTTTCCAATGATCACATCCTCTGGGTGAGAGGCCTTGATTCTGGAAGATGATCTTCTAACATTTGATTCTTCAGAAATATTCAAGTTGTTCATTTGAGTGGCCAAAGGAGTTGCATCTGGCGTTGCTTCTGGCTCTTTCACTTGAACCTTTTCTGCCTCTGAGCCTTCAGAGTCTGTGAGAATTACTTCTCCATCTGCAGAACTTTCAAACTGCTTTGGCTTTTGAATGCCAAGCTTATCATCAAATCTAACATGTATAGATTCCTCCACAATCCGTGTTTCAGTATTGTATACTCTGTAGCCTTTAGAGCGTTCAGAATAGCCAAGCATGAAACACTTATATGCTTTAGAATCAAACTTGTTCAGATTCTCTTTAGTGTTCAGCATATAACATATACATCCAAAAGGATGAAAATAAGAAATGTTGGGTTTCTGTTCCTCCACAATTCATAGGGAGTCTTCTCCAGAAGAGGTCTTACAGACACTCTGTTATGAATATAACAAGCTGTGTTTATTGCTTCTGCCCAAAAATGTTTTGCCAGATTAGTCTCGTTGATCATGGTTCTGGCCATTTCTTGCAAAGTTCTATTTTTCCTCTCTACAACTCCATTCTGTTGTGGAGTTCTAGGGCAGGAGAAATCATGAGCAATTCCATTTTCATTAAAATATTTTTCAAAATATTTGTTTTCAAATTCGCCACCATGATCACTTCTGACTTTAACAATTTTAAAATCTTTTTCATTCTAGACTTGTTTGCAGAAGTCAAAGAACACAGAATGTGACTCATCCTTGTGTTTTAGGACTTTCACCCATGTCCATCTGCTATAGTCATCAACAATGACTAATCCATACTTCTTGCCTCTGATGGATGCAGTTTTCACTGGTCCAAACAGATCAATATGAAGTAACTCTAATGGTCTTGAAGTTGAAACAACATTCTTAGTTTTAAAAGAAGATTTTGAAAAATTTTCCTTTTTGACATGCTTCACAAAGAGCATCTGAGTTGAACTTCAACTTAGGAAGTCCTCTGACTAGATTGAGTTTATTAATCTGAGATATATGTCTCATATTAATATGCCCCAATCTTCTGTGTCAGACCCATTGCTCATCATTAACAGACATAAGGCATTTTACGCTCTGAAAGATTGATTTTATAAATGTTGTTTTTCCTCCTTCCATTAAATAGGATTGAGCCATCCTTCTGACTAACAGCTTTGCAACATTTTTTATTAAAGATTATGTCATAACCATTGTCACTTAATTGACTTATGGACAATAGATTATGCTTTAATCCTTCTACAAGTAAAACATTAGATATAGAGGGAAGGTTACCATTACCAATAGTACTAGAGCCAATAATCTTGCCCTTCTGATTCCCTCCAAACTTGACGTCTCCTCCAGATTTAAGCTCCAGGCTTTGGAACATAAACCTTTCTCCTGTCATGTGACGTGAGCAGCCAGAGTCCAGGTACCATGATTGGCGTCTTGACTTTGCTGCTAAATACATCTGCAACAGGTATTATCTTATCCTTAGGTACCCAGATCTTTTTGGGTTCTTTTGGGTTAGTTGCCTTAAAAGTTTGTCTGAACTTCTGTCTTTTTACAACAGGTTTGTTCTGACTAACTTTTGGTTTAAACACAGGAACGTTCTGATCAAAACGTGTGTGTTTAATATCATTCAGATGACCAAACTTAAAATGAGAGTATAAGGGAGTCTTCTTAATGATAATTTTATCAACAGGTATTGGATTTAAATCCTTTCCAGAGGAAGATTCATATCCAATTCCTTTCCTGTTATTTTTGCTAATTCCATAGATCATTGAAGCTATCTTGCTTCTATCTATGCTTTTAGCCAGAAACTTCTGAAAACTATAGTCATATTCTTCTAAAATATTTTTGCATTTTGACTTAGTTTCAGATTCAGAGTCTTGTTGAGCTTTTTCAAAATTGTTTTTCATTTTCAAATTGTTTTCTTTGAGCTCAGCAACTTCTGACTTTAACAGACTATTCTCAGATTCAAGATTACATTTAAGCTTCTTGCATTTGAGCTTAATCTGATTATAGTTATTCAGGACTTCTGATAAAACCTTAATAAGTTCTTCCCTAGAGAGATCAGAAAGTACCTCTTCTGAGTCAGATTCAAAATCAGATTCAGATGATCCTTCATCCTGATCTTCCACACCAGCCATCAGTGCCATGTTGGCACATTCTTCTTCTAACTCTGATGAAGATTCAGATGCATCTGAATCATCCCATGTAGCCATCAGAACTTTCTTTTTATGCTCAGGCTTCCTTCTTGGCTTCTCCTTCTGAAGCTTTGGGCATTCATTCTTGTAGTGCCCAGGTTCTTTGCATTCATAGCAAACAACCTCCTTCTTTCCAGATCTTTTGTGTCCAGATGACTCTTTGCATTGATCTGGCTTCTTGAAGCTCTTGAACTTCCTCTGTTTGTGCTTCCAGAGTTTGTTGATTCTTCTGGACAGCAGGGACAGTTCATCTTCTTCTTCAGAAGAAGACTCTTCAGAACATTCTTCTAACACCTGCAATGCTTTAACAAATTTGTTAGATTTCAAAGCAATTGACTTACCTTTCTTTTGAGGCTCGTCTTCTTCAAGTTCAATCTCATGGCTCCTCAGAGAGCTGATTAGTTCCTCCAATATGATCTTGTTCAGATCCTTAGCTAGCTTCAGAGCAGTGACCATTGGTCTCCATCTGATGGGGAAGCTTCTGATGATCTTCTTCACATGATCAGCAGTTGAATAGCCTTTGTCCAGCACTTTTAATCCAGCTGTGAGGATCTGGAATCTAGAGAACATAGCTTCTATAGATTCAGATTCTTCCATTTTAAAGGCTTCATATTTCTGGATCAGCGTCAGAGCCTTGGTCTCTTTAACTTGTGAGTTCCCTTCATAAGTCATCTTCAAAGACTCAAACAAGTCAAATGTTGTTTATATGTTGGTAATCTTCTCATGCTCAGTATGAGATATAGCATTTAATAAGATTGTTCTTGCTTTGTGATGATTTCTGAACTCCTTCTTCTGAGCTTCAGTCATAGATTTTTTATCAATTTTCTTGCCATCCCCATCAGTGGGGTAAACATAACCATCAATGACTAAGTCCCAAAGATCAGCATCATAACCAAGGAAGAAACTCTCTATTCTGTCCTTCCAATAGTCAAACTTCTCCCCATCAAACATAGGGGGTTTTATGCTGATTCTATCCCTTTCTTCATATTTGTTGTTACTGTTGGATGTTGAAGCTTCAGCCATAATATCAACATAGAAATATCAAGATTTTTCTTAGTGGATCTTTTCTATTCACGGTGAAGTGATAGCACACACAGAACCGGAGCTCTGATGTCAACTGAAGGTGAGAAAGTACTTAGAAGGGGGGGGTTGAATAAGGATTTAGAAAATATTATGGCAATAAAAACACAAAGATTTTTATCCTGGTTCGTTGAACTCAACTACTCCAGTCCACCCTATTAAGAGTGATTTGCCTTTCTCCACAAGGACTTAATCCACTATAATCAAATTGATTACAATAACAACCACTAAGAACAACTATCTTAGTCTTCTCAAGAACTACTGACCACAACTTGGTTTTCTCAAGGAACTTTTTACAATCAAATGTAAACTAAACAAGTGTTTGAAATTGCTTCTAAGAAAGCTATATCACAACTGTGATTTACACTTAAGTTTAAGAACGTATGAAAACTATTCAGCAAAGATTAATAATTTGTATGAGAGCTTTGAGAGAGTTTTTTTTTCTAAAATACGTCAACTGAATAAAGTTGTTGAAGGCTTGCTTAAATAGACAAAGAAGTCCAAGACGTTGCAAGCTTGAAGACCGTGTACTGCAAAGTAGTTGTAGCCTTTTTGTCTTCACATCACTTAACCTTTCCTAGAAGTAGAACGTTCAGAGAAATCCTTTTTGCCTGAGTTCTTATGTCTAGCATGAAAGAGGAAAGAGTCGTTTGGCATAACCAACGGATATAACTTTGAATAATCTTCTTCAACAAGTTTCTAATTCACAGCAATTAACATCAGAGCCTTGAGTGATCAGAGTCTTGATGTCTTCAGAGTTTGCTATATCAGAGTGTTGCAACAATTGTGCTTTAGCGTAAAATTAATCAGAGCAGAGTTTGGAGATCAGATCCTCAGTGCATGCAGCGAACAGTACTATCAGAGTCTTCTGAAAAACAATGCCTAAAACTCTTCATACAAAGTCTTCAGTCTACGCTTCAGATGCTTCTGTAGCTTCTGCTTCAGAGTCTTCTGTAGGCAGCGCTCAGAGTCTTCTAAGAGATGCTTCTGACACTTCAGAGCCTTGCGTAGTTCAACGTTCAGATCCATTTTTGCTTTCAGAAGAATATTAAATTTAATATCTGCAGCAAAAATACTCGAACAAATTTAGAGTATATAATTTCTTAATACAAAATTTCATAAGTGTTATCATCAAAACATAGAGATATAACTAAGAACCAATCTGTGTTCTAACAGGTTGGAGATTGGAGATTGAATTTAGGGTTTGGGAATTGATATAAAGGGGGCTACTGTTCATCTGTCACAAATACACAGCCGTCAGCCCCAAATTTGAAATAACCCTAGCCGTGAGCCTCCTCCCTTCTTCACAACCGCCGCCGCCAAACCCTACGCTAAATTCATCTCCCTTCATCTGTCAAATGGTCGCCCATTCCTCACCTACTTCTTCCCCCATTTACACTTCATAATCCAACAAATTCCATCCGCCAACGAACTCCTTCTGTTTTCGCCGCCACCGAAAAACCCTTCTCTTTCAACCGCCATCATCATCACAAACCCTCTCTCCGTTTATCCGTCTTCATCATCATCACCTCAAATCTGCCTTTTCTTTATTTCCGCCGTGAACCGTAAAAGCCAAATCTTCCGTTTTCTTTCCTTCCACAAGAGCGATAGTTTCACGAACTCAACATCACATCTCAATACTCACAGCCTCGAAACAACAACAAGGCTGCGAATCACTTCACGCCTTTCATCTCCATTAACTCATGGCAGCAACAACGTGTCGATTTGGTTTCGTACAAGGTTGAAGGTGATAAACAGCTTGAACAATACTTTGCTCTCGACATGTATTGACGAAGTCGACTAACAAGTCTTCGAGTATTGCTACTCCAGGTTTTTTCTTTTCTCGTCGCATCGCATTTTAAATCCAACCCAGTTTCGGTTGTTTAGTACAATAAGAGTAGTTGTCTAACAGCAGAACAAGCTCAATAGCAGCTCCCACCATTCGATGCGAAACAACCACATCTCTTCTCAAACCCAACAACAAGTTCTGATGACGACATCGTGACGGTGACAATTTCGCAACAGCAACATAACTCAGCTTGTTTCCTACATTCTCATGATACTTCCGACAGCTACTCAATAATGGTAACAAGCTTTCCTGCTGCGTTTTTGGGTTTTGTTTTGCCTCGGTTCCGATCCAGTTTTGGCTATGTGGTTTGGTATTCTATGTTTTGACTGTAGGTTTTGTTAAAATTATGGTTTTACGTACACTGTTTTGGATGATATTATGAGTGTTTGTTTTCATATCAATTTCATGTCATATTTTGTGTGTATGGTTTCAATTGATTGCTGGCTGTACCACAAATAACGGAGTCGTTTTATTTTCTGTTTTTATTTGGTGTATGCATGTTACAGATTCGAGATTCAGAAGTTGAAACCGACTCGGTTCACGTCAACAACATCACAGCAGCAACATTGTTTCGTTTTAAACAGACACATTCTCAAACAGACACAACAACAGCCTTCAACGTCGTTTCGACATCGCACTTCGGTTCCGTTGACAACAAACCACGTCACGTAGCAGCTTTCACATACAACATGCTCTCTCTGTCTTTATTTTTTCAGGTCTGTCGCGTCTTCAATGGCGTTAACCGTAACGACGGCTTCGATGCATCCGACAATACAACAACAATATGCAGAACAAACTTAACATTTTGGTTTTCGATGTCGGTTGATCTATTTTATCTTCATTTTTGGCTCTGCTTAATTGTTGATAATGTTTTTCTTCTATTTTTTGGTCAAGTTTCTGATGCAGATCTAGGTTTGGTGTTGTTGTATCGTTTCAATGTTGTGATGTCCTGTAAATATTTTCAAAAAACTATGTTAGGATGTTAACTCCTTTAACAGACATTACATTTCTTGCATAAATGTTGTTTGATAAACTTGAATTGAATTCACAATAGATTGAAATATTGGTGTTGATGTGTTTGTGTAGCTGTTGCAGTTTTGTGCAGGATTTATGGAATGGCTTGTGTTAAAACGCCGATTGTTAAGTTGTGAGAACAAGGCAATGTATGGAGGATACTTTTGGATTTCAAAACATGATTAATGAATTAATTGAATTCGAATCATTTAATCCTTTTAATCAATTTTAATTAATTTAATTATTTGATCACATTAATTGTTAATCAAATAATTTTAATAATTAAATTAGATTAAATTAATTAAGTGATTTAGTAAAAATTTTCCATTTTGGCTTTGATAAATGAAGTGGGCCAAGACCGAAAGATCCCTAAACTCAAATCCATGTCGATTGTGCCACTAAAAGTTCTTACGCTTTAGATGATTTTCGCCGCGCCACAACACACACTCATTCGGGTAAGATCGATTTATCTGTTTCATTATATTCTATCCCCATTCGACAAATGTACCCCACTCCCACAAAATGTAATAATTCTTATCACTTTTATCTTGTTTATGCCTTAATACTGTAAACCCTTTTCAAAAATAAATTCTCAATTTATCGAGTCATTTTCAACCCTTGTAAGTCGAGTGCTTTCAAAGTCTCGCCATCAACCTTTGATCACCATACACAACATTTAAAGCTTAATCCTGGGCTTCCTTACAGTGATACCTGTTGCGGTTAGAATATGATATCAAATTATTAATTAATTTGAATCGCATCTTTAGTTCACAACCGCTCTTTGATTTATCCGAAGGAAAAGGTCAAAAGAGGAAAACCTAATTTTGCATCGTAAAGACAATGCGGGGAGAGATCTAGGTAAGGGGTTGGTTAAGCTCAGGGAAGGTACTAGCACCCTAAACTTCTGTAGTACTCTACAGGAACCTTTTGTTTATTGTATGCTTTTTATTTTATTTTATTATCTGCTTTAATATATATTGAGCTAAGGGATAAAGTGACCTAAAGACCTAAGGGTTAGTCCTAAGTTTACTCGGCAAGACGTCGCGTCTTGTGCCTACGTATCCTGGATAGGGAATGGAATCAGAGTAATCGTAGTTCCCCTCGAAAGGGAGGTTAGAAACGTCTTGACTGTGGTCAAGGTTTCAATGGGGAATAAACGTATCTTAAGGACACGCTTATGTGGAGTCTTTGAAACTCCTATTTCTACGTTGAATTTGTTAATTAAAAATTTAGGGTTGAAATTAGGGATTCCACGGCGGGAAACCCTAAAACAAAGTACGGCGACTCTTTGACCTAAAACTAGGGTAAAGGGTATTTTTGTCCACGGCAGGACGCCTAGGTTAATTAGGGTTTGAGACGGCTAAAACTAGGGTTATTGACTCGGCGGTCAAACAACTAGACCTAATTCCTTCGGAGGGAATTCTAACGGTAAAACATGCAAACATGACAAAATATTATACGGCAAAATTAAAGTGCGGAAAGTAAAGAAAGCGTCGCGACGATCACTCGCGTAAATTACAAATCCCAAAAAAAACAAAAACAAAATAAATCGCGACCATGGCCTCGCGTAAATTACATCCATGGAACAAAATAAATTAAAATAAATATGAATCATAATCTATGTATAATCTGAGGAGAGAAACAGAGAACGTTAGTGAAAAGTTAGACGAAAATATGGCAAACATATTTTATATTAAAAGAAACACGAAAATGCAATTTGGAATTTTTATTATTGTTTTGTTAATTTTTATATTTTTTTTTATTAAAATTTTAGTCTTAATTTTAAAAGGTTTTAATTTTTAAATAAACAAAACTTTAGTTTTAACTTTTTATCTTTAGAAAGTTTTAATTTTAATTTTAATTTTTAAAAGAAAAAGTCTTAAATTAAAAAACTCTAATCATAAGTTTTTTTTTTAAAAGAAGAAGTTTACATAAAAAAGGTTCGTTAGTCTTACTTTAAAAGAATGTTAGTTTTAAAATTTTAAAGAAAGTTTTAGAAAAAAGTTTTAACCCTTTCTAACATGTTTTAATTTTTAATCTTTAAAACTTAAAAAAATGTTAATTTTAATACTTAAAAAAAGTTTTAATTTTAGGACTGGGTTAATTTTAAGTTAGTAAAAATGTTTTCACTTAACTATAAAAGTGTTTTAAACACTGTTTATTTATTAAAAAAAATTATTAGTGGTTAGTGTTTTAATTAAGAAAAAGTTTTAAGTTTTTTACTTACTGTAATTATAATCAAAAACTGGTTTTAGTTATAATTCACAAAAAGGGTTTTTAGTTAGAAAAAAAAGAAAAGGTTTAAAAAAATGAAATGAGAGTTTAATTATTTGGAAGAGGTTTTAATTGGGATAACATAAAAGCTTACATTTCAGTTGCCGGTTGGTGATGCTTTCGCTTGTTCTTCGCCGGCGGCAATGGTTCTCGACGAACTTCTTTGGATCTCTTTTCCTCTTTCTCAAATGGAGGCGATGATGATGAGCTTCGAAACTCTTCTGAACCTCCGGATCTTGACGACCGCCGTTTTTCTTTTTGTCTCCTTTTCTGATGACCTGTTCTTGATTTTCTAATGTGAATGAAGTTTCCTCCCATCACTTATGTTTATATAGGTAACAAATTAGGGTTAGCTCTAACCTAATTCCCACTTTAAAGCCCAACTTAAAGAATTAGTCAAAACTAAATTAAAACAAACTTAAAACAACTTAAAACTCTATTTATTTACTAAATATAATAAAATATTTTCTAATATTTTTAATTTTTTTGATTTTTTGATGTTTTTTTATGAATAATATGGAAAAAAGTGAAAAATAATATTTTTAAAAAAATAATTTAAATAAAATACGAAAATAATAATTAAATAATTAAAAAAACTATTTTTGTTATTTTTTTTTATGAAAAATAGAAAAGTTAGAACAAAAATAAAGGAAAAACAAAAAGTGAAGAAGGTGGGATTTGAACTCTCGACCTCTCACACTCACAACTCCTTACACACGGTCTCTTGCCAATTGTGCCATTTTATTCATTCAAAATAAAGTGGCACTAGAAACTATGTAAAGGTAGGACAAATTTGGGGTGCAACAATACCTATTTGATCAATTATTTCTAGTTGGTCACTTATAAGACTAGCCCACTTTGCTAGTGCACACGTTTAAAACTCAAATTCAAACCTCGACTTACCTCGAGTATTTTTCTTCAAAATCAACTTTTCTTTTTGAGTAAACAATGTAGATATCGAGCTCTTAAGGTCTAGCACTTCTTGGGTTCTCGAAGGATTGCTCTCAAGGTGCACACCTTGGGTTGTGATCCTTTTGATCTTACATTTTTAGAATACCTAGTGCGCCTAATCTAAATACGCTAACCTATTCAAATTATTTTCCTAATTAAATTGCGAAAGAATTGAGTTATTGGAGTCTTGCACTCCTTGAATTCTTGAGTGACAACTATTGAGGCGTAGGCCTCGAGTAGCGTGTCATTCAAACTTTCGTTCCTAAAACACTTCCCCTAATTATTTGGACAAGTACTTTCACTGTCAACAAACATATTTCATAATTAACGGAATGAAAAAGATGTCGTTGGGATCTAGCATTCCAACGATATCCCGACTAATTGATTACGAGGATGACGTCTCGCTTATCGAATAGTCGTCATTCCTCCTAAATATACAATCCGTCTAACTTCGTTTCTCACCCTCGAGCAATCGAAATCTAAACCTCCCTCAATTCAAACCCTAATACGCGTCTAAACCATCCACCAAACACAAATTTCGAAGTTAGTCGAATGAAAAAGGTATCGTTGGAATCTAGCATTCCAATAATATGCCAATTAATTGATTGCAAGGCCGACATCTCGTTTATCAGATAGTCGTCATTCTCCATCAAATTACCTAACCAAACTCCTCTTTCTCGCCCCCATGCGATCGAAACCTTAAACCTATTCAAATCCATTCTCTTTCCCAAACCAAAATATCCAATACGATAAACCTAATTCCTCGCCCTCGCACGATCTTTACAACTCAAACAACTCTTCTCAAAGAACATTGTTTAATCCTTTCTTTCGCGCATATGAACTCGTGCTTCAGCCTCCCCTAGCGAGCAGACAAGTCAATGTTTAGCAGTTAGAATGCGACCTAAACTCTCGTTCGACTCATATACACCTTTTCCCAAAGAACATTGTTTAACCCATTCTTCCGCGCATATGAACTTGTGCTTCAGCCTCCCCTAGCGAGCAGACAAGCCAATGTCTAGCAGTTAGAATGCGACCTAAACTCTCGTTCGACTCAAATACACCTTTTATCAAGAACATTGTTTAGTCCATTCTTCCGCGCATATGAACTCGTGCTTCAGCCTCCCCTAGCGACCAGACAAGTCAACGTTTAGCAGTTAGAATGTGACCTAAATACTCGTTCATTTTCGAGACCTTTTACCGTAGTTTTCCGAACTACGGACGCTCTGATTCTTCATTCTCTTCTGAATGTAAGATACGTAGGTACAATATTGTGATGATCTTGGCGAGCACAATTCCATAATTTCCTCCTTTTCCCGTAGTCCCACGAACTACGATGCTCTAACTTTCCCATTGCACGAGGGAGTACGTAGGCACAAGGGCCCCAATCCTTGGCGAGCACCCTGTCTAAAAATCACCCATTTTTTCCCTTAGTAAGCAAACCCTTAGATGAAAACAAATAAGCGTAGCTAATTTTACTCTCAAATCGAATCAAGAGGTTCCCGTTGAGTACAACGGACGTAGAGGGTGCTAATACCTTCCCTTTGCGTAATCGACTCCCAAACCTAGAATTTGGTTGTGATGACCATGTTCTTATCTCTTCAAAGGTTTTATCGATATTTTTCTATTCTTCCCTTGGGATGAATAAAGTTTGGTGGCGACTCTATTCGAACGTTTTTTCCGCGTCCATCGCGAGGATCGTATTTTTCGAGGTACGACAGTAGAAACTCACAACTAAAGGACACATGTCACCCATTAATACAATTGTTAAAATAATTAAAAAAAAATCATTATTGAGAACTATCATTCAAATCTTACCTAATCTTTCAAAGTAAGGAAACAACTTATATTTCAACTATTCTTAATGTCACATCAAACATGCTAAGAGTGATCTTGCTAACTATTAAAGATCAAGCATAAATGTGATGGTATAATTGAGAGGTACAAGGCCAAATTGGTTGTTAAGGGATACAACCATGTAGAGGGATTTGTTTTCTTTGACACTTTTTCATATGTTGTCAAATTATCCTTTATCATAGTTCTCCTTGCAATTACTTCAGTTAAGAATTGGAACTTGCATCAGTTAGATGTTAAAAATGCATTTTCATGAAAAATTGTAAAAAGATGTTTACATGGCCATGTCTGATGGTTTCACAGACACTAAAGCCTAACCAAGCATATGAACTCCTCAAATGTTTATGTGGTCTCAAACAAGCTAGTAGAAAATGATATGAAAAACTAACTTCTTTGTTGTTAAGTAAAGTTATAGTTAATCATCATCAAATTATTCACTTTTTACCCTTAAGTTGAGCATGAGTTTACTTCACTCCTGGTATATGTTAAATACATAATAGGCTTAATTGCAACTTTGGTCCCCCTATTTTGTGTTTTTTTGAGTTTTGATCCCCCCATTTTAAAAACCACGATTTTGGTCCCTTTTTTAAGTTTCAAGATTAATATTAGTCCCCCTTGTCATTTTAAGTCATGTTTTTAATGAGGTAGCGCTTTGACTGCTGATGTGGCATGTCCATGTCAATTAAAATGGTTTTTTTAATTTAATTTAATTTCCATGTCATTAACTTAAATATTATTTCATTTTCACAAATTTAATAAAATAAAATTTAATTGTAAACATTATTTCAAACCCAGTAAACATTATTTCATTTTCATATTATCCTCACCATTATCCTCCTCAACATTAACCTCTTCATCATTTGCTCCTTCACCATTGCCTTTTTCACCATTATCCTCCTCAACATTAACCTCTTCATCATTTGCTCCTTCACCATTGCCTTTTTCACCATTATCCTCCTCAAAAATAACATCCTCAATACTTATTTCTTCAACTTTGTGTTCAACTACCTTAAATCCTCTAACATCCCCCATTAACCTTAAGACATCATTGTCATTGTTAAGAGGCCGAAGTCCACGAGAAAATGAAAAATTAGGATTCCAATACCATAAACACTTTATATTACGATACCCCTCACTCTTGATCAAATCTTCAATTTGCATGTATGACATCAAGTCCACATCCCAATCCCAATTCATTTCACTTACAAGCCCATCAACATACAACAGAACTGGATTCTGAATTAAATGTCCCCTATGGTGTACTCTAAATCTGACAGCTTTCGTATTAAAGGGCCTACAAAACAAACAAAAAAACAGCAGCTGAATTAAACCATATATAAAACCGGGAGTTGGTATTAACAATTCATATGCTATGATAGAACACAAACGCCATTTGCATGTTTAGGGTTTTTGTATTAAGAGGTGAGTTACGAAACATACCTTGACACGTAACTTCGGTTTGCCATTTCAGAGACGACGGGAAGCGAGCTGCAGTTTGATTTGAAGTGAGCTGCGGTTTGATATAGAATTGGGTTTGGGTTACAATAGGAAGAAGATGAAAATGAAGGTTTGGGTTACAATGGGAAGAAGATGAAAATGAAGGTTACAATGATATAGAACTGCGGTTTGAAGATGAACTGGATTCTGAAGCGGTTTGAAAATGAAGGTTTGGATTTGAAGCGAGCTTCACCTTGTTCGTTATTTGAAGATGAACTGTTTACGTTAATGTGAAAATGAAATAATGTTTACTGGGTTTGAAATAATGTTTGCAATTAAATTTTATTTGATTAAATTTGTGAAAATGAAATAATATTTAAGTTAATGACATGGAAATTAAATTAAATTAAAAAAAACCATTTTAATTGACATGGAAATGCCACATCAGCAGTCAAAGCGTCACCTCATTAAAAACACGACTTAAAATGACAAGGGGACTAATATTAATCTTAAAACCTAAAAAAGGGACCAAAATCGTGGTTTTTAAAATGAGGGAATCAAAACTCAAAAAAACACAAAATAGGGGGACCAAAGTTGCAATTAAGCCTACATAATATTAGATGGTATATCTTTAGAAGAATTAAAGAAAATAAAGATGACATTGGATGATAATTTTAAGAATTAAAGATATTGGCGTGCTTAAGTACACCCTTGGACTATAAATGGCTCACTATAAGGTAGAAATTACAATATCCCATTTACTACATGAATCAGGTTTACTAGGTTCTAAACTCGTCCATATACCATTAAATCCTTCAATTAAGCTACACCAAGATAATGAGAAGCCATTTGAAGATATAACTTCATATAAAATACTCATATGAAGACCGTCGTATTTGGCAAATACAAGACCAAATATTAGTTTTGCCACCTAACAACTGAGTTAGTTCTTGCACAATCCCACCATGACACATAGGCATGCATCATGCAGAGTATTCAAATACCTTAAGCACAATCCAGGCAGAGGCTTAATGTTTTCTAGGAATTTAGACTTGTGTAAATCCTATGTTATTCAAATGTTGATTGGACGCACACCAAAACTAACTATTTTCTATTTTTAGCATACTCTATTATAACATTTGGTTGCTTCTATTATAACAATTCGTCAAATAACTGCTTGTAATCATGTGGAGTAATGCACACCTCCTTTGCATGATCATTAAGCTCTTGTAAAAATAGATGATTACCATCAATCATGATGAATCTTACTTCAATTTTTCAATGAAATTCTATTACAATATTTTCTAATTTCTACAACTTTTAACATTAATGATAATTTTTGTGTTTATGAGAATGGTAGTTAAAAGATTTGAAAAAAGATAATTTATGGTGAGTATATATAATAAACAATCTCAATATCTTCTTCTTTCAACAATTCAATATTGTTCTGAATTGATCAACCCTAATTCTTATTTTTATTTATTTACATTAAAATAATATTATTTAAATTTAATTAATTAATTCTCAAAAAATTTTATTTTATTTTTAAAAATAAATGTTACACCATCAAATTTGTCCACTTGATAAAAAAATTATATTGATGAATCAAATTAAAAATACAAGAGTAATAGAAAAAAAAATTGTATAAGAATTAAAATCAAATTATCTTTTATTTACATAATACTTTTGCATTTTTTTTAGAGAATTGTTTATTGCACCCCTTGGACTTCTTAAGCACCATGTGCCCCGACTAAAATGCTCCTTGATTTCGGAGATGTATCTCCGGACACACCTTTTTTCAGTTTTTTTTAATTAGTTCCGTAGATGCATCTACATAATACTTTCATATGCGTATTTACTGAAGAAACTCAGAATCAGAATTCCAAAAAATCAACATTCATAAAATAAAATCGGCGTTACATTGATGATTTCGACAGAAATTTAGATACTACATTTCAATTGTTAGTTTCAAGTAAAATCAGTGATGTAGGTGGTATTGGGCATCATAGTTTCAAGTAAACTTGTACAAAATGTCTTGATTTTGCAAGCCATCTAATACACACGATGCAATATTTGGATTTTGAGGTGGTGCAGTGCGGAGTAGAGAAAAAGTTTTTGAAAACTCGTATCGCGTCAAGTCAATGCACACCTTATCATATGCACATGAAATAAGATGACCCATATCAGAAAAGGTCATCCATTTCGACACCGGTGCCGGATCACTCAAGCAAGGAACAAGAGATTCATAAACCGCATCAAATTTTTTTTCTTTTCATACAACCGCGTGTACGATTCTTTATGTGTCTTCAGCTCTTGGATTAGTTGATGATGGACAACCACATGACTATCCTCTTCTTTACCAAGCAAATCTGAAATGGCTCGATAACCGTAATTACCATCCCCTTCAACATTGACGATACAATCAATGTATTTGTGCATAAAAACTGGCATCTCGTCGATGAATGGAATTTTCGGTGGAATCGGGGTCGGAGGCGGTTTGCTTATGCGGGCTCCTTTCATGACACTCTTTTGAGATTTATGAGTAGGTGAGTTGGGATAAAGTTTGTCAACATGTTCACAATAAGAATGAGACCATGTAGTCGAGTTGTCATTCGGTGTATGCTTTATTTTCATCAGAGTATCTTTTATCTTTACCGGTTGAGAAGACGGTTTCATGTCGGTTGTTTCGGGATAGGCAATCTTCCTCAATTATTCTTTGATGTGGAGTTTCATGTTGTCATCGTCCTTTGAGAATCTCTTTTGTATCGCTTCCTGTTCGGTCAAAATAGAGATATTCGGTTTACCTCCTTCCATGCAACCATCATCATCAAAACTAAGTCTTTTTCCAATGAGGGCAAACTTCGTCCATTCTTATTCTCTCACCTAGTTTCAACTTTTTAGTAATAACACAAGCACACTGAAGACCATAGGTTTTCACAATAGTACAACCACACTTTGCGCTATCGAAACCTACAATTTCAGCTCGTTTGATCTCATGAAAAATATAGTTCAACCCCAGCCGAGACATATTGACGATCAATTAAGTATAAATAATTTTATCTTTAAATTGATGTTCCAATACCGTTATACTTCGACCAAATGTTGTTTGTATCTCATTATGTTGGTTTTTAATCATGAGATTATAGTCCTAATCTCGCCACAAATCCCCCTTGCTATTACCTAACCAATTTTTCAAACTAGCATGGGCCGTTCAACTTTGTTGGTGGTTGTATTTCCAAGGTGTCGGACATTATCAGTCCATGCACAAACTATATTCTTCTTCACCTGATCAAGAATGGTGCTTTCAACGTATTTCAATAAAGCATGATACTTTTCACACACTCTCCATAATTGAATGACATAATCGACATATAACTTTTGTGTGAAAGAATTTAGTATACTATTCCATGCATCCATTATTTTTTCAACAATCACACTGACCTTCACCAATTTTCCACCTTCAGACTCTATTTGTTTTTCCCCCACCATAGGTTTAATCCAACTTCTCACATTCTTTGTTATGTGATATTGACAAAGTAATGCATTAGAAGAAGATAATACCTTTGCAACCGCATTCATTAACGCAGTATCGCTGTCGATAACAATCGCTTTAGGAATCTCAACTTGGTCCTTCAAAGTGATCGACACACCTCTAATGCCCATGTAAAATTGTCCTCTTTTTCACACTCCAGAAAAGCAAAATCAACAGTATATGTCTTCTCGATAGACGTAACACCAACCATCTCATATAAAGGAAGTCTATACTTGTTGGTATTGTAGGTAGAATCAAGAATGATCACTATCGAGAATGTGCTGAACAACTTTATCGAATCCGAATGAGTCCAAAAAATATCTCGGACCGTAACTCTATCGTCGTAAGTTCTGTATCGGGACACGTAACTGTTATCATCCTACAATTTCAACAGTTGTTGCATCTCACTTCTATCTCCCCTAATTGCCTTGTTGGTGTGGTACCGGATGTTATACACTTGCCTTATATTTGATACATTTTTGGGTTCCTTCCGTTTCAATGTGGCAAGTATATTTTTCGGTTGGATAAGATTCAAGGTCATGTCACTAATACATGTATTCTCTTCTGGCTTGAGCCGACATACACTAGGATGATGTTATAAATTTAAGCACAATTCATGGTTATGCAAACCACAAATAACACTAAATTTCCACTTTTTGGTACTCAACATGTAACCACGAATCTTAAAAGGACATTCACATTTTCTACTACCGATGTCGTCTCTTTTAAACTTTCGTAGAGGAGTATGATATTTCCCGCTTCTTTCGCACAACAAAGTTACAAAAGCGTTTCTTCTTTCCGAACCATTATCCGATCTTTCTATAACCACACCAAAACCAAGTCTAGTTGCAGTTCTATGAATCATGTGAGTATGCTTTCACGATCATCAAACTCTTGCTTCTTATTAAAGTCAACGCCGACATCTACCAACTTTATGACAATCCCATGAACATTCGGAGAAACATCGGTTGTAAAAACTAATTCTTTTAAGATATTATCGAGGTGTACCATATCTATTTGTAAACAATAAGAAAAATAAACAAAAATTACAAAGCTACTGTAAAAAAACAGACAGACACGTTCCGGAAATGTACATTCGAAAATGTTCATCTTCAACATGTTCCGGAGGTACAGCTCCGTAAGCAACATTACTTTTTTTTCTTCCAAAAGATTGATGATTAATGTGAGCAATGTAGTGGACAAAGTGCAATCTTTGCCTGAAATTCAATCTTCTCTTTCTCCCTTTGATTTGTTGCACGAAAAAGTTGGAGTTTTGGAGTGAAAATGATATTGATAATGTAGAGCTTTTTAGGTTGGTGAAGGTGAGTGTTGAAGAAGAAAAGATAACAATGAGGGAGTGATCATGCATGTTTAAAATATAGCAGAAACTTCCAAAATTGTATCTACGAAACATTCTGACGCTTAGACGTTACGAAGGTGCATCTCCGAAAGTTTAACTCAAAACAATTATTTTAAAATTTTTCTCAATATATATCAATGGAAAATGATTCCATAGATATAGCTTCAAAAACAACTAAATTTTTTTTTAAAAATGCGTCCGAATAAAGAAAATGTACTAACACCTAAAAGTAATGGAAGATTAAGAAATTCTTTTTTTTTTTTTCAATTATTTGGACTAAAACCACACCGATTAACAAACTTCATCGCTGCTTTTCTTCTTGTCCACGATATCGTCGCGAAGTGGAAACCTCTCTCCTTCTCCATTCTACTCTCACATTCATCCGCTTCGCACTACTCGTAACAATCTCTCTCTCTCTCTCTCACTTCATTTTCAAAGCACCGAAATTAAGGGTTTTGTATTTTGCTTTTTTTGGGCGATTATTATCGTGTTGGTATCACTTTATTTTCAGGTTCAATTCGAATTTATAGTATGACAAAATCATTGGATCTTCCTCCCAAGGGCGGGTTCAGTTTCGATCTCTGCAGAAGAAATGATATGCTTCAAAAGAAGGGTCTTAAACCCCCTTCTTATTTGAAGACTGGAACCACTATCGTTGGTTTAGTTTTTCAGGTATTAATACTGATAACAATGGCTTTTCAATTACTGTTATATCTTGAGTTCATGAAAATATTCACCTTGAATTGATGGATCCAAAGCATTCAATTTGGTTGTGCTGTTGTGTTTATAAACTTATAAGGTTAAAGCTGATGTTCGATAATGGAACCGTCAACAGTTCTGCGTGTTATGCGTTTATGTTTAATATGTATAGTTTAATTGAGTGTTGACGGCTCCCGCAACTAAATTTGTCTCAGGATGGTATCATTCTTGGAGCAGACACCAGGGCAACTGAAGGACCTATTGTCGCTGATAAAAACTGTGAGAAAATTCATTATATGGCACCCAACATTTATTGTTGCGGAGCAGGCACTGCGGCTGATACAGAGGCCGTAACAGGTATTTTTCACAATGCATTATTTTGCAAATTTTCATTTTATTCTTTATGAAATGTTGCATTTAGCTACTCTTTAGGTTTTGATTTTGTTAATATTGTTAAACCATTAAAAATGATATGTTTGTTATTTATTGTAGACATGGTTAGCTCACAACTGCAACTACATCGCTACCATACTGGTCGGGAATCAAGGGTTGTTACAGCACTAACTCTTCTTAAGAGACACCTTTTCAAGTTGAGTATCAAATGTTCCATCTGCTTTAAGTGATTTTGCTCCTTGTTTCAACCACCGATTCTGACATTTTAAATCATGTGCAGTTACCAAGGTCATGTCTCAGCTGCATTAGTTCTTGGTGGGGTTGACATCACTGGACCGCATTTACATACCGTTAGTTCATTGTTTAAACTTTTTTTTGATACTTGAAGTTTTCTTGTTTGGAATGGATATAGTTGGATTTTTCATGACTATTTGAGTTCATGTTTTGCAGATCTATCCACATGGGTCAACTGACACCCTTCCGTTTGCTACAATGGGATCGGGTTCACTTGCTGCCATGTCTGTATTTGAGTCTAAATACAAGGAAAGTTTGAGTGTAAGTAATCATATTAAGGCAAAGAAATCATGCTTGCTTAAAATTAGTTCTTTATTTCAATAACTAGACTGCATCCAAGGTGTGCTGTACCTAAAAGTAATAAAAAGCTCCCATCCAATTCAAAATGTTCAATTTACTTCCAGTTAGGGGTGTTCCTATCCAATCAATATAAACCGCAACAACCAAACCTTGAAGGCGAAATCCTAACAAACTGGAAATTCAAATATTGAAAAAACACTTTTTTAATGGATTAGATCAATTTTTGGTTACTATAGTGCTAACCAGTCCAATCCAAACCCAGATATTATACTGTCGATAACCAAAACTGAAAACCAATTCAAAATGAATAAATGGGATCAGGTCATATTTAATTTTAAAATCAAACTAATTCTATGAGATCCAATAACAAAATCAAAGGGACATAAGGATGAAAACAAATCAATGACGAAAAGAAAAAAATTATGTGTGGCTTAAGTTAGTGGAGTGACTGTCACATGTGTAGTCTCTTGGACAGCTTTATAATATTCTGTCAAATGTTATTGTATTTACATGAAACTAATATCAATTCACTCTAGATATAAAGATGTACTCCCACCAAACTCGAATATAAACAAATAAAAGACCTTAGTTTGGTGGAGTTAATTATGAGCAAATTTTATGTAATTCTTGACCTATTTGATGTCATTATTCCAAAATTATTTTCACATAATTCAAGAAAAATGAAATATGAGGATTTTCTACCATAATTACCATTAAGGGTTGTTTAAGAAATGTATTTCATTTTTTTCATTTTTTTCATTTTTATATGAATTCAAGAAAACTAAATGAACTTAACTAGAATCCTCAATATGTGTATAGGTTGTTAGTTTTGCTTATAACTTGGTATGGAGGGAATATAATATACTAGTTTAATTGATGCTGATGGTGTTTGTAACTTCAATCATGTCTTCATTTTGTGACTGGATAGATATTTTAATTTTCTATAAACATTTAATCTGGTGCAGAGGGATGAAGGAATTAAGATAGTTGTTGAGGCGATATGTGCTGGTATATTTAATGACTTGGGAAGTGGAAGTAATGTTGATGTTTGTGTCATAACCAAGGTTAGTGCTTTGATGCCCAATCCTACACAAGTTGTTTGAGGGATACATATAAATCTAAACTAAGTGCTTATTCTTTGTTAATGCTGCACAGGGACATAAGGAATATCTAAGGAATCATCTCCAACCAAATCCCCGTACTTTTGTTAATCCAAGAGGCTTTACCTTTTCCAAAAAGACAGGTTCATTGCAAACTTGACTTATTTTATTACACTTGAGCTGGGTCTGCAATAAACTGTATTGTTTTGCTTATCATTGTTTGTCCATATTTTGCAATCATATTGGCATGATATATTACGCCACCCTTCAATAAATATTATGACGATTCAAGGAATTGGTGCTAGGAATTAGATAATTGTTGAAATTATTGAATGTCAATTTAACGCAATGTTATCAATCTTAGATAGTGGAACGCAGGGAACAACCCCTCAAAACACTATATTTTAAATCAATCTTGGATAGTGGAACAAAGTTTTACTTATTTTATTATTATTTTTTTCAAAATGTTGGTATCCGCACTGCGACCGACTAATCCAATAGGACCAATCCCAAACCTTGAGAGTATACTCTCAGGACCCAATCTTTCACTATATATATATATATATATATATATATATATATATATATATATATATATATATATATATATATATATATATATATATATATATATATATATATATATATATATATATATATATATAAAAGAAGTCATATAAAGACCCCTGAAGAAAATCACTAGAGAGATGATAAGGGAAAAAAAAGATCAAATGAAAATTTATAAAAAATAACACTTAATTGCGCAAAGGTTAGTGAAATTTATGATTTTTTTTGTGATACATTTTGTTAAGAGTCCCACATCGGACAATATATGGCTTTGATACCATGTTAAGAAGTGTGGTTGGGCCTAACTCAGCCCTACAAAACCGGTTTTGTAGGGCTGAGTTAGGCCCAACCACGTTTCTTAACATGGTATCAAGAGGCTCGTTTAAGATCCGGTGGGCCACCTTCTATGGTTTCTGCTATCGGGCCACCCACCATTTATTTCCACGCTTCAGTTGTCCAATCCTGAGCGTGAGGGGGTGTGTTAAGAGTCCCACATCGGACAATATATGGCATGAACATGTGTTTATAAGTGGGGGCAATCCTCACTCTACCAACCGGTTTTGTAGGGCTGAGTTAGGCCCAACCACACTTCTTAACATTTTTTTCTAATTATATATGACAATGAATAAAAAGAAGCAACTTGACTATTTTAGGAGTTCTATTATAATTTTATTATCAATAAACAAACTTGAAACTCATGATTGCAATAACAACTAATGACAGCAAGAGAAACTTGAAACTGATGATTGCCAACCTAATCTTCATTAACAAGAAACTTGAAACTCATGATTGCCAATAAACAAACTTGAAACTCATGATTGCAATAACAACTAATGACAGCAAGAGAAACTTGAAACTGATGATTGCCAACCTAATCTTCATTAACAAGAAACTTGAAACTCATGATTGCCAACCGAATCTTACTCGTTCTCTTGCCAACCAAACCAGAAACAAATGCCAACCGAATCTTCCTCGTTCTCTTGCCAACCAAACAAAGAAACAAATAATCATACAATCCTTTTAAACAAAAACAAACTTGTTGCCGGCGCCAGTTTATCCAAATTTCTTCACGTATATTTTTGTTTGGTAATAATAACCCTCTTCTCTTTCCTTCTCTAATATATCTTCTTCCGGGAATTCTTTCCTCTTCTCTCTTCATCTCATTCCTCCACCGGAATTCTAACAGTATTAGAGGGCTGTCATCAAAATTTTTATATAATTGTAATGTTAGCCACCGGACTTCATACATTATCATAATGCCGCCACATAATTCGTTGGCCAGTCACAAGCACCAAGCTTTTAATAGATTTGAGAAGTGTCTTGTAGCTTGGTGCTTGTGACTGGCCAGCGAATTCTGTGGCGGCATTACGATAATGTATGAACTCCGGCGGCAACATGACAATTATGTATAAATTTTGACGGCGGCAATGTCATACTGTTAGAATTGAATTCTGGTGGAGGGATGAGATGAAGAGAGAAAGGGAAGGAATTTCTGGAAGAATATATTAGAGAAGGAAAGAGAGGAGGGTTATTATTACCAAACAGAAACTTTGATAAACCGGCACCAACAGCACGTTTGTTTCTGTTTAGAAGGATGATTTGTTTCTTGTTTGGTTGGCAAGAGAAAGAGGAGGATTCGGTTGACAATCATGAATTTCTTGTTGTTATTGGAAATGAAGATTCGGTTGGCAATCGTGAGTTTCACGTTTTTTGCTGTCATGTCATTAGTTGTTATTGGAAATGAAGATTTGGTTTGCAATTCTAAGTTTCACGTTTGTTTCTTGTTAATGAAATTATAATAGAACTCCTAAAATAGTCAAGAAGCAGACTTTTTATTCGTTGTCGTATATAAATAGAAAAGAATGTTACTTGTTATTGGTTGTCACATATAAATAAAGGAGATCTTGGTTGTCAATTACCTATTTGAATTATATATAAATAAATGAACAACGCTAAGTGTATCACAAAAAAATCATACAAATCCCACTAACCTTTGCGGCAATTAAGTGTTTTTTTTTATAAATTTTATTTGACCCTTTTTTTTCTCTTTCTTATCATCTCTCTTGATCTTCTGTGGTCTTTATATACTCTCTTGCTATGCTAAAAGAAGTCATGCCCTTTGCTATTTATCATCTTTTAATAACTATCATTTTCATCTCCCACATTCTCATTCTCATTATCTAAAAATGCTTAGCTTCTAAGTCTAGTATCAAGACACAACTTTGCCAATTAAAAAAGTCCACTGCCATTATCAAGGAGATTGTGCTCATCTGATTTAGTATATCCTTTGTCCTAGATAAGGTTGCACTAACCAAATTTCTTTAAGAGATGTTTTGCTTCTCCAAATGAAATGAATAAAGGAGGAAATACTCAAATTCAGCTTATGAAGGATGATGTTTTAAAACAATCTTTTGGAGTATGAATGTCTTATCCTAAATTTATACCCAGGATTCTCCTTGGGTTAAGAGTTTTACAAAAAATAATGGAGGATACTCCATGGATACATATCTATGTTGTATGTGTGTGAATATTGAGTTGGAGTACCACACTAAAACTTAAGCAATTTTGGAGTATCCGGCTTCGTAGAAGAGAAAACATGGATGACAACTAATACATATCTATGCAGTTTTTTCATTCGGTTTCATCCACGATAAAAGGGTAGCATAATACTTGTGGCTAAATGGCATGTTTAGGCTCGATTTTGTGATGTCACTTAAACAATTACTTAACTATTTAAATCAACATAATAACAACGATTGCAAGTATGTCTTGTTCAATCCTATATTTTTTGGGGATTACATTTGAAGCTCACAGGCTATTTGCCCTTGACCCTATGTTTGTGAGTCTTGTATAGTTTAGCCTAAATGATATATGCATGACATTATTCAAACAAAGTAGATTTTACTGAGGCTTTGAGAAGGTAATCAGGCATTATTGATACAGTTTGCCCCTTCTGCATCTTAACTTATTCCGGCCTCTATACAGTTTTCCCCTTCTGCATCTTAACTTATTCCGCCTCCCTGTTTTTGCCGAATAAATAGAATGAAGTGTATTCCTTTTAATTTTTTTTTTATATACATGATATCTAATATTTATATTTATATCTGTTACAGAGGTTCTCTCAACAAAAGTTACACCATTGAAGGAGAAGGTTGAAGTAATTGAAGGAGATGCTATGGAAGAGTAGCAAAATTGATTGAGTCTGAAACTTGATTAGTGCAATGTTTGTGATATTGATAATTGTAATTTCAGAAGTTTGGTTGAATCTGGATCTTGGTTTTCTTTTGCCAAGTTCTAGCTAGCACTGGTGGTTGGTGCACTGTGTGAGTGTTATAAACTGCAGGGTACCAACTTCGATTCTCACTGATATAAAAAAATTTGGTTTTTATTTACCTATAATGATTTTTATTTCATTAGATTGTTGGAAGTTTTTTTATGATAAAATATTGTTATAAGTTATTTACCAGAGATTTCATCATTTGGAAGTATATTTGGTTTCAGTTTTGGCTAAATATGCTTAACATGGCATAAAACAGAAGAATGAAATTAACAAATAATCTGTAGTAATATGATTGAATTGTGTGGATTAAAGAAAGTAGGATTCAAGAAAAGCCGCTTCCAATCTATCAAAGCAAAGTTGATCTTACAATCTGTTTAGATTATGGATTTTGAAAAATATGGTTTAAGAAAACATAATAATTTTACTAAAGTTTTATTGAAATAAATTGCTTAAGAAAATGTAAAAATGTTTTTAATTGATTGTTGGTTATAGAAAAGATGAGAGTAAATTAAATGTATTTTGTATATAATTTCATTTGAAAAAAAAGATGAAAATTGATTTTTTTCTTATATTTTAAAATAAGGAAAATGCATTTTTTTACTTATATTTTGGGATGAATGCAGTGCTTCCACCGCAAAAAGTTTGAATGATTAATAAATTGAATTACTTAATTTAAATAATCTAATCTAGTAAACTAAATTGAATTAAAAATGGTTCGCATGCAGTTTTCGCGCGAACAATCTCTGACTTTTTAACGCAGGTTTACTTGTAGGATCGGCCAAACGAGTCCCAAAACACTTGGTTTGGAATGTATAGGAAAGTGGTGGAATGGTGTTTATTTAGAATAGACTCTGAATTATTTGTTAGTAAAGATTAAAACTAGATGAATAAGTATACAAAGGAGTGAGAAATAACTTATGTAAATGAGTAAGAAAGAAATGACAAGACAAAACACTTTTAGAGTTAATGACATAAATTGCTTATAAAAAGAGAAATATGGACACAATCATACATTTTGTAGGAGTGGAAACTCTTTTCTTGCAATGCTTTGGTACTCAGAGTGTTTTTCTTACAATATTACAAAAACGTGCCTCCTCGAATTGAAAACATGCATTGCTCTAAATAGGGAAATAAATAATTGCCATGTTGAATCTGGTGATGCCACGTGTTCGCCCACCACTTTTGAAACTTTCCACGTTCTTGGATTTCAAATCCATTTCCCGCTCAAATAGTTGTCTCCTTGCATGGGTTTTAGCTGACCCATTCGACCGACACCATCTGGATCGACCCAACAAACTTCCTCTTGTCGACGTGACCCTCTTCATTAACATTTTACCTAGCCTGTCGAGTGTCGACCAGTCTCTGTGTCGCTGCTCTCTAGTCGAAACTTCCAGTCAACAAGATGCCCCCTCAAAATCCAGTTTCGACGGGATACTCTGTCGACCAAGAAACTGAGCGTTTTGGTTCTATGGAATTTCGACCGTGTTTGGGTACGACGCAACAAAAACCATCATTGCTTTCTGTCGATTCCGCCACGCGTCATCTATAGTCTAAAGTAATGATGGCGGTTTTCTGCGCCACGACTAATCATGTTAGTCACATCCCAACGTCATGGGTCTTTGAACCACCCCCACTAACTTTCAAAATCACAACCGTTTCGCCTCTTCCACTGCATGCAACATTTTCTATAAATAACCCATTTTCCCCTTTGTTTCACTTTCTCCACTCTTCTCTCATTTCTATTTTCTGAAAAAAAAACCTCTTTGTCTTAAATCTTCCAAAGTTCTCCACTTCCTGTTTCAATGACTTCTTCCAACATTTCCAACACCCACACCACTGGGAATAACCCCATAGCCTTTGTTCTTTCTGAGGTTGATCCTCTCAGGCCTCCCCCAAATCCTACGTCGACTGATGAAAAGGTGATGGCTACATGGAGGCGTCAGATGGTCATCCCCTTCGCTGTCGCCGGAAAGCTGCATGCTTTCCATGGGCCATATCCTTCCAACAAGCCTAGCCACGAGGAGCTACATGCGTTTTTTCTCTATTTTCTGTCCACCATCCCTCCAACTTTCTAGAAAGGAGGCACCCTCGACTTAAAGTTCATGGCACCCAAAGCTCGTGTCTTCCGGTGGATGCCCACCCCGGGAAATAAGGATTACATCTCCTGGCTGAACAAAGTCCAAAACAAGAGCCAAGAACAATGGAAGAAGGATGGCATCTTCGACGCCATCCAGCTGTCTCGAAACGCCCACAGGGTCAACCATTGTCTCATGCTGGATGCAACATTTTTTGGGAAGATTCGACCAACACCTTCCAATTCCATTGTGGTATGCTGACGCCGACTCTCTCCGACGTGGTGACCATTACCGGTCTCTCCCCTCTGGGTGAGACATTCAACCCAACTCTGGAGACGAATGCCACTTTTGACTTCGACAAGGCTGGATTCCAGAACTACGTAGTAGATCACCATGACAAAGGTTCGGTTGAAGTATCAAATAAAGAGCATATTTCCTTCCTGACTCTTTGGCTGTCTTACTATCTCTTCTGTCCTGGATCGCTACAGATATCCAAGAGTTACATTAGTTTGGAAATCCAGATACACGAGGGTCAACAAGTCTCCTTGGGTAAATTGTTGTTGTATTTCCTTTACCACTCTCTTGGCCTGTCGGCCTTGAGAATAAAACTTCTTCATGAAATCTTCAAATACTTGAACGTCTCAGGGCCCATGTGGTTATTACAGCACTGGCTCAATGCCATTTTTGAATATCAGATGGGTTATCATGTGTTTACTACCATGTAGTGTCTCAACGAGGATCGTCCAGTCGAAGGCGTTCGACTTGCGTTGATGACTACACATGAAACCCCCCAACAAAACCCTTTTTATGAAGTATCTCACTATGTTTGCTGAAGCAAACACCTTCGTCCCCGGTATGACCCCTTTCGTGCACCGACGGTTTGACCCGTCGTGGTTTAGAAACCCTTTCCCTGGTGTTTCGCCACAGACATCAACCATGTCAAATTCAGTATGACGGACGTTCCTAACTCCTACCATGTTGTCATTTTGAATCGAGACGCGGAACAATGGCTTTGGATTTATGAATTATCAGCCCAATCTGGTGGCCCGACAATTTGGTTTAAGCCAAATGCTACCGAAGTCTTTGGTGCAACACACCTCTGATATTGTGTGGGCTGGTTGACGTTTAAACTTGGCAGGTCACAAGAGCTGCCTTAAATTTCCTAGGTTGACTCAACACCTTGAGTTGCCAGTTTTCTCCTTTCAACCGTCTTTCTACACAACTGAAGCTTTCAATGTTTGATGGTTTGAATATCAAGACCGATGTTTCGACTGTGATCTCTTTCTAGAGAATATGGTCGACGCTTTTTCCGCTCTAGTGGATGAACCCCCTGGAAAAACAATCTCTATACCTATTGAAAACCCCTCAAAAGGTGGTGTCTCCGAGGACCCTAAAAAGGTACCTTCTTTACCTTCCTTCTCAGTCTTTTAATTGTCACCATCTTATTCTGTCTGCTTTTTTCCCAGGGTCGAAAGAGGGAGCCACCTGTAGCGTCGACCTCTACTAGGTTGACGAAGAAACCAAAAGTTCTCAATCCTCAGGTATCACTCGTTCTTGGGTGGCTTGTTTGATTTTGTGTCTCCCTGTCTACTCACTGTTTTTCGTTTAGGTCACTGAAAAACCACCGGCTATTGAAGGCGGTGCTTCTGACGAAAGTGTCCAATCCCGGGTCTTTCTTTCTGATCCGTCGAACTCTCCGCCTGCCAGTCCCTTGGTTAAAAAGAAAAAAGCTCCTATAAAGAGGACTCCTTCGAGAACGGTCACCACAACAGTGAGGCCCATTGTTCCTGGAAACTTGATTGAAGTTTTCCCCACTGTAGCCACCAAACTCCCTCCAGCACAAGATACTGCTGAGGTATTTTATTGTCCCTATATATATGTATATATATTTTCCTTTTCTACATAGGTGTTTTACTCATGTTGTACTATGCAGGACAATACATTCGAAACAACTGTTAATGTAAATGTTGATCAAACCATAACGAATGCTGACAATCCTACTGACTCAACGCCTCTGTTTAGCCCTCAAAAGGTCGACGAATTCTAGGGGACGTCGACAGAGGAGAACCCAGTAGCACAAACAAACTCTGTTGAACACACAACTGAGGCTAATGGAGATAATGCGGCCATTGGTAACAAAGACAATCATGTGATTATCCCAGTCGTTGTCAAAGGTGCTCCGGCTCCTCGAGGTTCAGCTGAAGGTGGCCCTTATGTTGACAAGATATCCACCCAGCAGAAATTTTGGCTATGAAGAAATCCAACCCAATAGAAGCCTTGAAGGCTTTTCTCAAACTTTGCCAGTCGACCATGGACGCCACCCCTGCTGGTTCGAAGGCCACTCTTAACCCAGAGATAAATGATTCGTTCAAACTAAAACTTCAACAATTGAAGATGTATTTGTTTGAGGACGAATTCCTAGACGCGGCGGTAGAAGAGTCAGCGGTGACCTGCGATGTTTTTAAAATCCTGGATGAACTTTCTCTCTTTAGCGTGCCTCCCCCTATGGCCAAATACTTTATTGAGTTTAAGGCTTTCTTTACTCAGCCGGCGAAGGACCTATCAATGTGTAAGCAGGCCGACGCCCAAATCAGGGGGAAGATTAACAAAATGAAATGCGTGTGGTATCTCAGCTCTGTTTGTGAGAAAAAACTTGAAGATTTTGAAGCCACGAAGAAGGAGCCTTCTGACAAACGTCAAGCCCTCGACCAAAAAATATCTAACTATCGAACCCAAATGGCGGAACTGGAGAGGAAGATTGCTGAGGTTAAGAAGCGGAAGGCTTCTTTGGGTTCCGATAAATCTCTATTAGCTCAGGAGGTGATCTACCAGGAAGTATCTCAAGGGATAGCCCATGTCGAAACTGCCCTTGCACTCAAAAATACCATCGACCAGATGCGGCAAAGGAAATTTCTTTTGGAAAACAGGGTGGATCACGAGAGGACCCTTTTTGAAGGCTTCAAAGCCAAGTTTCCTGCATAACCGTATTGTTTTAAACTTTATTGATGTTTTTGTTGTAACTCAATTCTGGAGACATTTTGTAATTGTGTTGGCCTTTACCACCGTAGGCCAATTATTAATGAATATTATTTTGGATTCGAACTTCTTGTAACATAGGTCTATATTTTTTCAAATACTTCCTATTTATTCTTATGATTCGTTGGTCTTCACCAATCTCTCGAATCTCGTATGCATTGTTGCTGAACGTTTGGGTTATTTGGAAAGGTCCGTTCCAATTTGGTGACCACTTTCCTAAGCTTCGATCCCGTCGATCTACAAGCAGAACCATTTTCCATACATAGTCATTAACTGCAAAGGTCTTTTTCCTAACCTTCTTATTGTACGCCCTAGCCACGCGTGCCTTTTGGTGTAATAACCTGTCTAATGCTACCATCCTTTCTTCGTCTAAGTCCACAATTTCGTCTAGCATCATGCTCCAGTATTGCTCCGACGAGATCTCATGCTGACGTTGTACTCTAATTGGCTGTAGACAAATTTCTGCTGGCAAAACAACATCATGACCGAAAGTCAAACGAAACAGAGTTGAACTGGTCTATTCCTTAAAAGACGTTTGACAGACCCATAAAATTTGATCCAACGTCATATGCCAGTTTTTGGTTTTTTTTAGCAACATGCTTCTTAATGAGCCCAACTAACACTTGCTTCGACTTGCTCGTTTTCTTGAGCATAATACGGCGTTGAAGTGATCAATTTAAACCATGTCTCTTCTGCAAATTCCTGCACCTTTTGGCCAACGAATACAAAACCTTGGTCCATCATGATGGTTTTAGGAACCCCAAACCTGTATAGAATGTGGTTATGGATGAATTCAATTACAGTGTCTTGGTCTACTTTTATCAAGCGTACAACCTCTACCACTTTGTGAAATAATCTATCCCTACAGGGATGAATTTCTGCTATTTCGACAAGGCTGGTCAAATCTCCCTTATAATGTCTAATGCCCAACCACGAAAAGGCCATGGCTTAACGATGGAGTGCAATTCACTAGCTGGTACATGTTGGATGTTTGCGTGTCTTTGACAATCTTGGCACCCGTTTGCAAAATCTATGCAATCTTTGAGCATACTTGGCCAATACATACCTTGTCGAAATAATAGCCACTTCATTTTATGGCCATCTTGGTGAGCCCCGCATGTCCCACCATGGACTTCCGAAATTGCCAAGTATACGTATGTGTTCCCTAAGCATCTGAGCAGCACCCCTTATGGCATCTTTTTCCACAACCCACTTCCCATTAAGACGTAATTTAAGGCTCGATACTTAGTCTTTCTATCAACCGTCCCCATTAGATTCTCTAAATACTCGACGATTGACTTCCTCCAGTCTGATGGTGACAGATCACTGATAGCGAAAATCTCACAGTTTCCCAAACTTGCAACCATATTCCCCGCCGGGCTTCCTATTTCATTGGCTTCTAACAAGTCGGATGACAATGGTAGTACCTTAGGCACCACCTTCTCCTTAACTTCAATGAAGTCTCCTAGCTTTCCCGCCGACACTTTGTACCCAGAGGTGACTTGTGCTAAATCGTTAGCCTCTTGATTTTCTATCCTAGGTACATGCGTAACACTAACAACCTTGATTTTCTATAACCTGAGGAAGTTAAGATCAGAAACATATATAAGAGGAGAAAAAGAAACATAGATAAAAAGCACCAAGAAACCTCATTTTCGAGCAAGTCATATAACCTCTTGTGTTTGCCAAAATCCATTCCAAAACCTTTCCCACTCATCTAAACTCCAAAAAAAACTCCATAAACCTTCGTTAAACATCAAGTTAAGAAGATTCCAACCCTAAGACACAATCTGACACATCAATTCCATCATCCACCATTTTAATCCAACTTTGAAACAGTCACTATCAGGTTTGGAGAAGGAAGGTTCTTCCAGGACAACTGATCACTCATAACCATTCTCAAGGAGATAAGAAGGTCGAGTAACACCTCATTTGTACTTTACAACCACCATTAAAGAGACCTTAGATCATCTCCAAGAGGTAGTTTTTCCCTTCCCTCAAACTTTTCATGTCACGTTGTCATGATTTGCTTTGTGAAAGAAATTTGTTCCTTGAGTTGTTCACATCATTTTTGAATCATTACATGTATTGTATAGTTTTAAACTATCTCATTTCTCATCCATGTCATGTTTTGGTACCCACGACTTTGACTCGTTTTTGTGAAGTGTGCATTCATTTTGAGAGCATATTATTGTTAAATCTTTGATCCTAGTGAAACGTACTTGAAGTCTGGTCTTTACATTTTTTACTTTCATGGTGTATTGAATGCGATATGGTGAATTAAAGTACATGTGTTATTGTTGTTCGTGTGAGAAAGAGAGAAAATCTGAGTGAGAAGAAAAAACAGAGAAGAAGATGATGATGATGTGGATGTCACTTATGCTGACGTGGCCAAGTTCATTTGATTTCAGTATATTATTTTTTTTGGGTGTCATATACAACAGATGTATAGCCATCCCAGTGGTAGAGGCAGCGTGCATTGGCCTTGGGAGTCTGGGGTTCGAACCCCCCCTCACCCCAGGCTTTTTTGTTCCTTTTTTATTTTCCTGTTTTTGTTTTGTTTTACATATTTATTCTGTTTTAATCATAAAAATACTTCAAGCGCGCAGTGGTTGGCTTGGTATGATTTTGGACTGTGGGTGAGACAGCGTGGGTTCAAACCCTCCAAATGCATTTCCTTAATTTTTTATTCATGGTTTTCTCATTTTTCTTCACAACTTTAAACCATCATATCTTTGTGATCACAAGGGCTTTTTAGTCCATTCCTTTTGCTATGATATCATTTTCATGTCTATTTTCTATTTCTAAAAGAAAACTTTAAATGTTTATTTTTTAGGCACTTTCATGTGTTCAAAGTTTGTGTTTCTTTTAGGGTTTTGAGATGTTTTCTTTAATTTTTTTGTTGATTCTTTTGATTTCTTTGGTCAATTTGAATTGTATAAGTGTCATGTTTATTATGTAAGAAGCTTGTTTGTTGTGGTGAGTTTGTTCTCTTTGACTTTTAATTTGTTGTAAGACATGTTTTATGTGTATGTCTACATATGATTTTACCTTGAGTTTCACTTGCATCCTTGATATATTGTTTGATCTTTACATTTGTTGTTTGACTCATCTTTCAAGTTTGGATAGCTGACGTGTATGCCTATGTGCCTTCATGTGGAGCAAAACCATGTTTATGTGTATTTAATTCATGATTTTCATTTTGACATGTCATTGTGTGTATGCTGGTGGGTTTTATTTTGATATGGCTTTATTTATGGTTCTTGATGCCATGTTGACACATTTAACATTTTTATGGTGAGCTTGCTAATCTCTTTTGATTATTATCATGTTGAGTTCTTTGCTTTGATCATCTTGTTTTAGCATTAATATGCTTGTGATGTTATTTGAGCATTTGATTGGTATCATTTGCCTCTGAGTTTCTCTGTCATTATTTGTTGTTACAAGTGGGTGCCTTCCCCAATTTCCAAAGGAAAGAAACATCTATGGGCTTCTTTGTCATCTCTCTTCTAGGATAGCCTATTCTTCTTACCATATCTTATGACCTCGTTAGAGTCATCATCTTGGCCTTGTTAGAGCCACTTTCCCTCTTTACCTAACTTTAAGATTTAGGGTTTGTTGACCCTGTGTAAGTACCATTGTTATGAGTATTTATTCCCTTCATTTTGGTCTTGTTAGAATCAATTGGTCTTTATTTATAATTAAGTTTAGATTTTGTTAACTCTAGGTGTGTACCATTGTCATGTGTACTCACTTCCCTTTTTGACTTTTGTTAAAGTCAACCCCTCCAATTAGGTTTTTCAACTTAGACTTAGAGAGTTTTTTAATTATACATGAGTGCCATTGTTATGAATACTCATTCCCCTTGTAACCTTGACCGTAGTCAAGAGTTCTTCACACCTAGTTAGGTGAACTACGGTTGCTTTTATTCCATCCTAGGTAGGATACGTAGGCACGAGATGCGATGTTTTGGCGAACATACTTAGTGTATATACCCTAGGTCTTTACCTTAGCATTTTTCCTTAGCAAGCAAAATTTAACATAACACAAATACTAACAAGAGGTTATTGTAGAGTACTACAGATACTTAGTATGCTAACACCTTCCCTAGGTATAAACAAACCCCGAACCTTAGACTTTTAGCTTCGTTGTTATGTAGCGCACTTAGGGTTTTCTTCGATCTTTACCCTGTCCTTTGGATAAATCAAAGCTCGGTGGTGAACTTCATGATTTGTGATTCAAGTTAATTTAATAGCTTGATATCCGATTCTCACCACAACAATATATTTGTATCATCATTACATGTATCAACAATAGCCATTTGAATTAAAGATCACGGAGCAAAGAAATAAAAAAAATAGATGTACCTAGTCTTAAAGAGTGAACAAAAAGTCTTAAACTTGCTTCAGAAAAGACTATGAAGAGCTAGAATATGAATAGGTAAATTCAATCAGGAGGAAATCCTCTTAAAGGCCCAAGAAACTCGAAATGTTTGGAATCATTGAAGATGAACAAATTCCCATAAAAAGTCATAATTACTAAAGTAAAAAAGGAAATCTGGCGAAGATACACTTTCAGACATTAAGACACGTCACTAAAAAATGAGTACAGTAGCACGGAGAAACTGAAGGAAAATCCCGATTTAGGGTTTAGACGAGAATGGTATTTTCGGGCTTCTTTGTCCGAACATTTCAACCCTTCGGACTTCATGCTCGGGGGGCTTATGTACATCATAAAAAATCAGTTTGACCAAAAGAGGTATGAGCTCAGAGGATGACTTTTTATGTGTGCCAGAAGTCCTGGAGGGCCGAGTTAATGAAACAGGTCGGATGATTATAGCTGCTCGGACAAATCAAAGTTCAGTTAAGAGGAGCATCCTAGAGCCGACCTTATTGGTATCAATTTGGGTCGACTTCATCAGTATAAATGAAGGTTGATGATGACATCGAAATACTACCTGGAGATTCATAAGGAACATTTACAAAACGATAACATTATGACTAGAGAGTTACAATCATTAAAGAGGCAGACATTATAGGAACAATTATGGGGGCGAAGGACATTACAAGAAGGTGTATTAGTGAAGGGAGGCCTATAAATAGGATGTATTTGAAAGATAAAGGGAAAGTAACAACCTATAAAAGCATACATAATAAACACTCAACCAATCTCTCCTCGAGTTAGAACGAGGAAGTCAACCTTTTACTGTTTTTAGAAAGAACATATTGTATCATATTTATATGTAATTAATTCAATAAATTATATATCTCACTGTATAATACGACCTCCATAGTGTTATTCAAACACGCAATTTATTCAAATGTATCTCACACTCTCTCATATTTCAATATGGTATCTAGGGACTATTAAAAGTCATATGTTCATTGTGTTTTATGCGATTAACCCACTGTCTTCTGATAAAAAAATTTGTTAGGTGACTCGTTCTAGCATCAGTTTTCCATCTTTTTCCGGTCACCACTACACTGTTGCCACTGATTTTAGCAAATTACCTAGAAAATCATCTCTAACCACCATCTCACGCACTAACAAAGCTCCCGCACATGGTCCTAACGCACCTCCGTCCCAACTACGCATGACGCCGCATCTAGCGTCCGATCTGGTCTCCTTTTTAACTTCCTTGCTCGGTTTTTTGTCATGATTCCAAATCTGAACTCAAATTATATTTTCCAATCATCACTCTCATGGGAGACACTGATTCTACCATGTTTACCAAAGTTTCGCTTATCCAGTGTGATAAACTAATAGTGACATTTAACTACAACATATGGGTTGGTGTTATTAAGTTGTGGTTTCAAGGTCAAGGATTTGAAGATCACTTAACCACACAATCAAATGATCCCCGCCACCAAATGCACTGAATGGAAAATAACTGATGCCTCTTTGTGTAATGTGTTATGGTTTTCCATAGCACCTAATCTCCAAGTGCAGTACCAAGCCTTTACCACTTTCTATGAGGTTTGGAAAATGGCTAAGAAAGTCTTCTCCAACAATGTTCATTGTGTCATCCTCAAACTCAATGTTTTAAAATTGGAGAATATGGATATGCAAGCCTACAAAATATGCAACAACTCATGTCGAATAATGCACTATATTTTTCATGATCATGGCACTTGTCAGACTACCATCAGAACTCGATTCCATTTGTAACCAGATTTTATCAGGATCTGTTGTTCCTAACTATGAAGCATTTAGTTAACCACTATTTCACTAGGCCACACTTCATGTTTTTAGACCGGTTTCTACTCCATCTCCCACTGAATCATATGCTCTTGCTTACTACCATGGTCATGGTGGACAAAATGGAGGACACGATGATCAATGCCATGGTATTCGTTGTAACTATTTCAATCGTTATAACAATATTGATGTTGAAGGAAAGAGAGAAACAACCAAAACCTAGGGTTGATGTTGTTGCTCAACCGATTATCACTAAAGATGCTACTATTCTAGCCGCTGATTATAATGAGTTCCTTCAGTTTAAAGCAACCCATCAACCATCATCGTTTATCGTTGTTTCTCAGTCTGGTAATCTTGTAGCCTTTGTCTTTAGATCCTCTCTTAGTCTTTGGGTTCTTGACTCTGGTGCCTCTGATCATATGACTGGTAATAAATATCTTTTATCTCACTTAGCTTATTCTGATTCTTTACCTTTTATCACTGTGGGGGATGGCTCTAAAGTCAAATTCCAAGGCCTTGGTTAGGCACACCCACTTTCAAACGTGTCTTTAGAATCTGTCCTTTATATTCCTGGTTGTCCTTTTAGTTTAATATTTTTTAATAAGCTCACTCATACTCTTGATTGTTCCGTTCTTTTTAATGATAATTCTGTTTCTGTTCAGGATTGAAGCATAGGATGAATGATTGGAGCAGAAAATGAGTCTGGAGGATTATATCATCTATCTCTGATTGTGCATGTGCTTTTATTTCTTCTCAAAACCTTGCACGTCAACGTTTGGGTCACCCTAGCCTTAATAAAATGCATCTTTTAGTTCCTAGATGTTTAAGCTTTTGTCATTTAAGTACTAGTCGTGTCAAATAGGCAAACATACTCGTCACATCTATTATCAATGAGTAAATAAAGTGACGTATCACCTTTTTCATTAGTTCATTATAATATTTGAAGTCATAGTCGTGTCAAGTTAACGTTAGGATATTATTACTTTGTAAATTTTATCAATGATTTTTCATGATGTACTTGGTCATTTCTAATGAAAAATCATTCAGATGTTTTCCATATATTTCAATAATTTTATGCCAAAATTAAAAACCAATTTGACACTTCCAATAAAATTTTACCCACTAATAATGCTCGTGAGTATATGGCATCTCAGTTTTAATCTTTTCTTAACATCATAGGAGATTATTCATCAATCATTGCGGGCTTACACACCAGAACAAACAGTGTCATTGAACGAACATATCATCATTTTGTTGAAAATGCATAGACTATTTTACTTCACCACAATGTCCCTTCTCGTTTTTTAGGTGATGCTCTTCTCACAGCTTGTCACCTTATTAATCGAATGCCTTCATATATCCTTCAAGATCAGATTCCATACTCTACCTTGAACTTGCAATATGATCTTTACCTCCATCCTCTTTGCGTCTTCGGTTACACATGCTTTGTTCAGGACCTTAGTCCAAGTAAAGACAAAATTTACGCTAAATCTCTCAAATGTATTTTTCTAGGTTACTCACGTATACAAAAAGGATATCATTAATTGTATCCCCAAATTCAATGATACATTGTTTCCTCTAATGTCACATTCTTTGAAACTTCCCCATTTTCCCTTCCTCTGTGTAACCTGGTGTTAATTGTACTTAAGATATTCGAGATATCCCTTCCATCATCCCTACATCCATTGAAACCCTTACACTTCCATTGCAGGTCTACTAGCGACAATCATACCATTCATAGGAGGTGTCATACCCCAAATTTTGACCCCTAGATCTCATCATCATTCTAGGAGCATCAACATTGGTTATTTAACCTTAACCTATTTCAAGTTTGTCTTTGTCAAGATACAGATGAATTAGGGTTGCATACAGTCAAGAAATCAGAATTTCTAGGGATTTATCAGTCAAGGTTTTAGATTTATCCTCCACATAACAAGTTTCTATATCATCAAGATCAAGAATGAGTCCAATTTGAGGTTGTCACCAAGAGAATGGAAGCAGTGCAGTGCAAGAACCCTAATCAGGGTTTCTTGTTGGAAAAGTCAATTGTAGTTTGACTTTTTGTATATAAGGTTTTCCAATGAGGTAATTATGGTCCATGAGGCTCATATGACCTAATTAAGTATACCCAAGAAGTTTCAAGGCCTCAGGAACCCAAAACAACAACAGTCGATTCAGAGATTTTCAGCTGTTCGGTTCGTCTATCAAAAAAGTCAACTCATTGACCAACATGGTTTTTATCCAAAATTATTTCCAACATTATTCCACATCTAATTATGAAGTTTGGTGGAGATTTAATCAAGAATTGATAGATAACTTGCAAATCAAGAAACAAGGGTAAAGTGAAAAAAAAACTTAATTTTGATCAAACTTCAAATTGTCATAACTTCCTAACCACACATCCAAATGGAGTGGTTCAAAGCTTTTTGGAAAGGTCTTAAGGAGCCTTACACAAGTTTCCTACTGACCCATGAGCAAAAATGAATGGATTTGGAGTTATGAATTCATCAAATTGTGAAGGATTTGGAACACTTAGAAAATTTGAGGTTTCTTGACTTGTAAGTCAAGAATTCAACATTTTCACAAGGGGTTTTGACCTAGTTTCAAGTGAAATGAGTTCCTAACTCAAACATAAATGTTGTAGTACCTAACAAGGGCTTTCTACAAAGTACAATAGGGTTTAATAATTCCTCATGGTTAGGGAGAACCAAAGCTCACAAGTTGCCAAAAACTCATTGTTGTAAAACTAGTTCAGCATGGATGTATTGATTCCAAGGCTTCTCAAATCAATTCTAATCAAGGTTTAAGCCTCCTTTATGATCTTCACATTGCTAATGGAAATGTTTAGCATCATATCCCACGAATTTGGCACAAGAATTGGAGATATCATTGTTTAATGCAAGTTGCAAGAATGAATAGTGAAGAAAGAGAAAAATGAGGGATGCTCTCACTCAATCACCAACTATGCTGCAACCAGTCACCTCTTACCCCTCAAGCATGGTGAAAATAACTTATAGGGTATGAAGAAGCTCTTTTTAGGTTGGCTTGAGGTCAGAAATGGAGATTTGCATTGGTTGGCACAAAGATTTCAAAGTTACAAGGCCAAAGTTGGCATTTTGCAACATTTTGCCCATGCCTCTTCCTCAAGACTCTTGCATATAAATAGAAGCTCATTCTTACATCCAAAAGACACCAATTCCTTGCTTGAAACCAGCTATAACTCTCTCCCCCACTCAATCACCAAGTTTGTGCAAGTTGCCACCAAATTTCCAAAACCTCCCAAAATCTGTTTGCATTTTCACTTCCAAAATTTTTTCCAAACACTTTCCAACTCAAACAACACTCTAAAAAATTCACAAATGATGTGTTAGAGTTGTCCAAGACCTCGCTTTTCCAGAAAACCATCCAAGCCAAAAGTCAACTGTTAAAACCTCATTTGTTGACTTTTCTGCATTTTTAAGGGCAACCTTCAACCATTGCATTTCCTTGAGTTCCAAGACCACTCACACTTCACATTTGACACATACAAACTATCCGTAAGTGATTCCCACTTCTGTAAAAAGATTTGAGCAAGTTGGTTTTGGAAATCTTTGGATTTTTTGGTGTTTCCTTCACTATCAAGGCATTTTATCCACTAGTTTGCTTGGAGGTTACTTTGAGAATCTTCTCATCATCCTTGGAGCATTTTCAGACCATCAAAGAGCTTGTAAGACCTCTAGTTTTCTTGCTTCTCAAGCTTGCATCATAAGGCTACAAGAGGTAAGCCTACAACTTGTATTTCTCATGCCACTTTGAATTATAGCCATGGTTTTGAGTTGATCATTGCTTAGACATGTTTTATGTATATTATGTGTCATGTATGAACCATTTCTTGCAGAAAAACATGTGATTTTTGGACTGTCAAATTTCAGGTCACAAACTAGGTCCAACCTAGTCAAATTTTGCGTTTTGATTCCAATCTTCCAAACCACTTGTGCATTTCTTGTTTTCTCTTGTGCCAACCTATATATATATATATATATATATATATATATATATATATATATATATATATATATATATATATATATGATGCATATGTGATTTTTTATACTTGTTTCACAAAGCACACCACTACACGATGTTGTTCGCATGTTCTTGCATTTGGTTGTCACCAAACTTGCCGTACCAATGATGCTATCGGGTTTTCTTGTGGGTTCATGTATGGAAAAACAAATTGTACCATTGAATTCCTTGTTGAAAAATACATAACTTTCACTTTTTTTCACCTCATTTGGTTAAGTTTTGACTGAGTTCCACTTCTTCATGCAAATGACCTTAAATTGCCTTACCTTGCCTTGACCTAGTTTTGCCCTCTTGGTGCACCAGCTTTCCATGATCATAACTTGCTCATTTTTTATGCTAATAATGTCATTATTTTTGAAAACTACTCCTTAACATGTCTATTTTCATTGAGTGAATAAATAATTCAAGGATTGTTATCCTAGAAATAATTTGGTCCACTTGAATAACATGTGTTTTTTTAGGGTTTTTCCATGGTGTTCTTGAACTTTTTCAACATGTACTTGATCTTTTATTGTGATATTTGTCTTTTATGATTCATATATGTTTTCTAACATGTTTACATGTCCAAATTTGTTTGATTCATTGCCTTTCTATGTTCATGCTTGCTTTTGTGAATGCATACATGTAAAGTTGGCCGGTTGAACTTCATATGTGACCTCTACCATGATTCTTGATGTTGTAACCTCTTGAATGTGTTTACCATGTCTTATTCTACTTGTTTATGTGTCATGTTAGAACCATAACATTTTTAAGGTGTGTTTCTTGCCTTTGTGAATAGTTGAATATGAATGGTATACCTTAAACTTCTTTGGGATTCATAACATGACTATTGATATTGTAACCTCATGAATATGTTTTTCATGCATCTTTCTAATTGTTTATGTGTCTTGTTAGAACCATAACATACTAGGGTTTGATTTTTTACTTGGTTGTTACCATGAAACTTTCTTACTTTTCCCTATGAAGTCATGAACAAATACTTGAACTGTTGTAACATCCCTTGTGTTTTTGCTTGTTTGATGTTATCTATACATGTTTAGATGGTCTTATGTTGTTACATTTGATCTCATTTGATTCTTATAACATTCTTGCTTCAAGTTGTAACTTGTTTGCATCAATCTTGTTTAAATGTTATAGATGAACTTGTTGTTGTTACACATGTTCTTTACTTGCATTGATGGTTGTTACCTTTATGTCTTTATGTTGATCTTGACTGTTGTTCATGTTGTTACATGTTCTTTCTTATTTCTTTTACTTTTTTAAGTCTTCCCCAAGTGATGGAACTTGTTAGTTCTCATCCAGTCGCCTCCTCTTTCTCCTATTCCAAAGGAAAGTTTCTCTATTGACCCCTAGGGTCATAAATAGCTCATTACCCTCCCTTTGACTTTGTTAAGTAATCTTGAACTATAGCTTAGTTAAGTTAGAACCTACTAGCCATTAAACTTTGCTTAAGTCTAAAAAACTCACCTTTACTAGGAGTGTTCTTCAACTAAAACCCTATGTTATATTTTGTCAACTCTATGTAGGGATCATTATCATGATTACTTACTCCCCTCCTGGATTTTGTCAAAGTCAATCCTCTTGAGTGTACAACTTAGAATAGAGATTTTTTTAAACTCTATACAAGCATTTTTATGTTTGCTCCCCTTTGAACCTTGATCATAATCAAGTGTTCATCCATCCTCAGTGAGGTGAACTACGATTGCTCTGATTCTATCCTAGTTAGGATACGTAGGCAGAAGATACGATATCTTTGCGAGCAAACTTAGAAGCATCAACCCTAGGTATTTACCTCAAAACCCCAATCTTGATCCCAAACAATAGCAAGTAGTATAGCATACAAACACAAAAGGTTCCTGTAGAGTACTACAAATGTTTAGGATGTCAAATACCTACCCTAAGCATAACCAACCCTTGATCCCCAAATCTCTTAGCGTTGTTGTTACATCGCACAAAATTTATTTCTTTCTTTAACCTTTCCTTTGGATAAATCAAAATTCGGTTGTGAATTTAATGAATTAAGATTCAAGTTAATCAATAGCTTGACATCACGATTCTCACCGCAACAGAAATGGCGACCTCACTGGGGACTTCACTTAACTTGAGGGTTTAGCCTATTTTATATGATTGTATGAATACTTGCTTACATGTATATTTGTGAATATATTTGTATTGTATGCTGTTGACATCGGGTATCATGAGTGGTGAGATAAGTCCTAGCCCGAACTTGAGTGTACATGAGATAGGATTTGATATGATCAATAGTTGACTGTTGGGAGTAGTCCTAACAAGTTTGACATATGATGTAATCACGCTCAGTTGAGACCTCCTTGAGATGATTGATGATGTATGAGTAGTCATGCACTTCATTAATTATTTCAACTTGAAACTCCGTGAAACTGAGGACCTTTAGTTACCCACTTACCCCACTTGGCCTTTTTAGGGCGTAGTGCGGAGACTATAAGGGAGTAGTAGTCCTGAAATAGTTGTTACGCGATGCTACACTCAGACGAGTCTATCCCGAGAATATTTTTAACTCACGTGAGTAGTGTTGCATCCTAATTTTTGACTCTAAGATCCCGCATATTTTTGCATCATCGGTATAGTTTATCATCTCTTACATTTTTCATAATATCCAATTTATCAGCTGAAATAAACTTTTTAGGCAGTTTAAGTCGTTTTAGTGGATAAAATTTATTTCAAAATTTGACAAAACGCTGTATTTTTCCGAATCGTGTATTTTTTGCTGATCACTTTGGTGTATTCATTTTATTTTTTCGAGCACTTCGATACCGGTCCAATTTTTTTTCGTTTTTTTACCGTTTTTATTTATACTTTTAAATAATATATTTTTTAATTAATCAATTTTTTTTAGTTAATACCCTTTCTTATTTTATATTTAATTTTTAATTTTTGAGTTTTAATTTTAATTTTTTATTTTAATTATTTTTTAGAAACTTGTCAAATAAGTCTAATAAATTACTTACTTTTTAGAAACTTGTCAAATAAGTCTCATAAATTACTTACTTTTTAAAAACTTGTCAAATAAGTCTCATAAATTACTTACTTTTTAGAAACTTGTCAAATAAGTCTCATAAATTACTTACTTTTTAGAAACTTGTCAAATAAGTCTCATTAAATTATTTACTTTTTAGAAACTTGTCAAATAAGTCTCATACATTCTTCTTTCTTTTTCAACCTATATAAAGGAAGCAACCACACCATAAAATCTCACACTTCATGCTCTTTTCCTTATCACACTTCCACATAAACTAAAAACTCACTATCCACCATATTCTATCATCACTCTTTCATACACAATATCTTCCATGATATGAATAACTCACCTTCATTTTTTCAATAATAAACCACCACCTACATTTCTTTTTCTTCATGCTACCTCTAACCTCACATAAAATATCATCCTCCAAGTAGACACAATACTCCCTCATCTAATCTTTATCAGGTTTTTTTTTCTTCTTTTCTTCTACTTTATTCATTTATTTAGTTTATTTTAATTTGTAAAATATTTGGAAAGACAAAAAGGGATTTTTAATTATTTATCTTTTATTAGTTAATTGTTAAATATTTAAAAATACAAAAATATATGTTGTAATTATTAATTAATTTAAATATTTGTATTTAATTTGATTAATTAAATTATTAGTTAATCTTGTTAAATATTTATATTTAAATTGATTAATAATTTTGTTGGTTGCCTGATTCTATTTGTGACTGATTTTCTTCCATGTACATGTTACTTTACTTCTATTCCTTGTTGACCTAATCCAAGGGAAGGGACTGTGTGTTGACTTATTATCATTATGCATGTCCCTTGCTTACCTGTCTTAGTTGTTCTTGGTTCTTAGAACCTAACAAATCGTAGTTTCACGAACTACGGACGCTCTGATTTCTCAAGTCCCTCTTGAGGATACGTAGGCACAAGATGCAATTTTTTGGCGAGCTCACTAACCACTAACTTCCTGTTACCTTTCTCAATTTAGGATCTGAGTCTCCATACTCACTTTTAACGTCCCGCCGTGGACATCCTTTCCCTTTATCCTAACCTTAGGATTTGAGTCGCCGTACTCATGTTTAGCGTCCCGCCGTGGACATTCTCTACCATAACAATCTCAACTTAGATTCAGGAGTCGCCGCACTCCATGTAAGTACTTCCCTATGAATGCTTACATCCCCTTGGAACCTTGACCACAGTCAAGAGTTTCTCACCCTTAGCTAGGGGAACTACGGTTGCTCTGATTCCATTCCCGTCAGGATACGTAGGCACAAGATGCGATGTCTTCGCGAGCATACTTTACATACTTTACAAACTTTATACATACTTTATACTTTATATCTTTACCCCTAGCACTTTTCCTTTAGCAAGCAAACTTTAGCAAACACAAATATTAACAAGAGGTTCCTGTAGAGTACTACAGATGTTTAGGATGTGAAATACCTACCCTATGCATAACCAACCCCCGAACCTTTAGATCTCTCTTTGCTTAGCTTTAGGCCTTGCCTTTTGCTTTGCATTTTTTATAGGTTTTTCTTTCTTTAAACCTTTCCTTTTTTGGATAAATTAAAGTCCGGTTGTGAATTTAAGAATTAAGATTCAAGTTAATCAATAGCTTGGTATCACAATTCTCACCGCAACAAGTAGTCATGTTGGTTGATAATATCCGAGGGATTTACATATGACTCTGAGCACTCTTGTTAGAACCCGATCTACAGGTACAATAATAACCTATAATATAAGTCCTGGGGATGTTTAGACCTTTTGACTTCATTCTTTGACCCTGAACCTAGGAAAACCTTGTGAGTGCATGTGCATTGTATTTGTGAATACTTGTCTATGTGTTATATGTGCATCATATCATCATAATCATCATAGCATTTCATCTGGTTGCGCTGGTTTTGTAAAACTTAGTCCTTTTCTTTTCCGAATCCCTAGCGATCATAGACCTTGAGAAAAGAAACACCAAGAAATATAACTTCAAGAAATATAATACCTTGGAGTTGAGAAAGCTAGGAACTTTGGTTTCCGAAGACTTTGGGAAGACATACGAAAAGCTTCTGAGCATTATGAAGACTAGGATGGAAGACATGGTTCTCAACACCTTGGTTCAATTCTACAATCTGTTGTACCACTATTTCACCTTCCCGGATTATCAGTTGGCACCAACCTTAGAAGAGTATTCCTACTTCATCGGAATTCCCGTGAAAGATAAGAAGCCCTTCAGTGGTCTGGAAAAGCTGCCCTCGCCGAAGGAGATTGCTGACGCACTTCACCTAGAAGTGTCTGAGATTAGAGCTAATCATATCTCAAAGAATGGAGTCAAGGGTTTTCACTCTGCTTACTTATTGGGAAAAGCTACCTACCTTGCCAAGGAAGGAAGTATGGATGCATTTGAAACCGTTCTGGCTCTCCTAATATATGGTTTAGTACTATTTCCGAAGGTAGAAGGATTCGTTAATTCAACTGCCATCACAACATTCCTGAGTGGTAACCCGGTGCCCACTTTGTTAGGAGACACCTATCATTTCATTCATCGCAGAATTCTTCAAGGTAGGGGAACTATCAATTGATGTGCTCCTTTGCTATACAGATGGTTTTTCAATCATCTACCAAGGACAAATGCCTTCTGAGAAAAACCTAATGGTTGGAGGTGGTCTCAGCGAATCATGTCTCTAACTCAAGCACATAACCATTGGTACGATCCTGCATATGATTGAGGAGTATACATCGACAATTGTGGTTCTTTCCCAAATGTACCACTCTTAGGGACACAAGGAGGAATTAACTATAATCCTGTTTTGGCCAAATGGTAGTTTGAGTTCCCGATGAAAGACAAGCCCAACAACATCCTATTATTCGATTTCTTCTACCTCAATGCCGAAGCAGAGGAAAGCTTAAGAAACAGTACAGTCGACGCTTGGAAGAATATCCAGAAAAAAACTAAAACTGACTTGGGAAAAAGAAATTGTGTAGCTTTTGATCCATTCACTCGGTGGGTCCAATCTAGAGCTCATGATCTCAAGATGCCTTACCTTCTTGAGAAGAATACGCAGATCGTCATCACGTCATCTTATACCATTCCCATTAAGGAATACCAAGAGGTTCTTGAAAGAACAAAACTTGAAAGGGACACATGGGAAGACAAATACCATACTCTGCATGCTGAGACGACAGAATTGCAGAGAGAGTTGCAAAACAAAGATGAGTTGATTGGGTGGCTCGAAAGACGCCTAACTAACGGGATATGACAAAGGAGAGTTTATTTTTCTCTAGCGTCAACCACACAGAGTACCCATGAGTATTCAAACATCCCACCAACCTCTGGCGCCTGGAAAGGAATAGTGGACAAGTTGGTGACGGAGAATACTATACTGAAAAAACTGAAAAGGACGCGCGAATAGAATTCTCGTCAGATTTCTTGAAACCATAGGGCCTAGTCTCCTTCTCTGGTGTAGCCTCACATTTCTTGGGTTATATTTCAAAAGTTGTAACTTTTCCCAACATGAATGAAACAAGGGTTCTGCTTTAACTATCTTCTGAGTTTTGTAAAACCAGTTGCATCCTTGTATTGCATCTTGCATTTTTACTAACCATTCAAGGACTTAAATCTTGTTTTTTTGCAGATATAGTAATGAGTCAAAGAAACATGATTGCATTCCAAAACCTAAGGTTAGATAACCTAAGGATTTTAAGGAGCCCGGTGAGGGATCCTGCTATTTTTACAGCCAAATACGGAGATTTGTTATCTTTACTTGATACACAAGTAAACAAGGAAATGCTGCAAGCGCTCGTACAGTTCTACGACCCCATTTACCACTGCTTTACATTCCCAGACTTCCAACTACTGCCAACTTTAGAAGAATATTCCGAGTATCTGAAAATCCCAATGATTTTCACTACTAACTTTGGAATGGAGAAAAGACCAAGGAGAATACATATTGCTAAAGCTCTTCACTTGGAACCCACTGATCTGCCAACTCAGTGGAGTAATAAGGATGAAATCACCAGAATGGAAGCCAGATCATTCATGGAGAAAGCTGAATTCCATTACAATCAAGGGGAGTTGGGACTCTTCGAAGCCATTTTAGCTTTCTTGATTTACAACTTGTATTTGTTTCCTAGCAGCCCTGATTTCATCAGTCTGGAGGTAATCAAGCTATTTATCGTCAAGAATCCGGGACCCACCCTTTTGGCCGATACCTACTACGGCATCCATCGGTGGAAAACATACGATCTGGGATAATTTTCATGTTGCACAACCCTCCTGAGCAAATGGTTTATTTCAAATTTTCCTAGGACATTCCCTATGTGGAACCTACAAGACAATGACACATGGATTGAAAAATTATCCTCATTCTCTCATTACGACGACAGTTGGTACGACCCGACTCTCGGAGGAATAACCATGATACATAGCTGCGGGGAGTTCCCAAATATACCTCTGATAAGCACTTGAGGGTATATCAGCTACAGTCCCAATCTAGCTCGCCGTCAGCTAGGATACCCCATTAAGGGAGAACCAGATCCGACACTGCTAAAAGATTTCTTTTGTGAAAGAGATGACAACCCGAACTTTGAAGCATGAGTCATTTTCACCTGGCGTTACCCCAATCTTCAAGGAATAACTGTTGTGGAGAATCCTAGTTGTCTAGTTTCAAACGCATATTTACTTTGGTAAAAGGAAATAGCGTTGAGGATGTTCTGCACTCGTTCATAGGACATCTTTCTAGAGCCAGATGAACTCTTGACTAGAAAGGAACCGAGGTTCACTTTAGCCAAAGTTAGAAATGAAGTCGCCATTTCTGTCGCGGTGAGAATCAGATATCAAGCTATTGGATTTAACTTGAATCACAAATCATGAAGTTCGCCACCGAGTTTTGATTTATCCAAAGGAAAGGGTAAAGATCGAAGAAAACCCTAAGTGCGCCATGTAACAACACAACTGATAGATCTAAGGTTCGGGGGTTGGTTATACCTAGGGAAGGTGTTAACATCTTAAGTATATGTAGTACTCTACAGGAACCTCTTGTTAGTATTTGTGTTATGCTAAAGTTGCTTGCTAAGGGAAATGTGCTAAGGTAAAGATCTAAAGTATATACAAAGTATATTCGCCAAGACATCGCATCTCGTGCCTACGCATCTTGACGGGAATGGAATCAGATCAACCGTAGTTTCCCTCAATAGGGATGAGGAACTCTTGACTGTGGTCAAGGTTCCAAAGGAAAAAGAGTAAATGTTTGCGGTGAGACACCTACATAAAATACGGCGACTCTAAACTAAGGTTAAGTTAGATGGGAAAGGGAATGTCTATGGCGGGACGACTACCTGGAGCACGACGACTCCAATCCTAAGTTGCAAAATTAACAAGAAGTTAGTTGTTAGTGAGCTCGCCAAGACATAGCAAGCAGACAAGTCATAGACACAGTACACAAAAAAGCATCTTGTAATAAATAAACAGAGATACGCGTCAAAACATCACGAAAAAACAACAAACAATCACAATAAAGCATCGTGAATAAACAATCTGATTAATCATGGAAGAGCATCAAGAATTAATCAGAGAGAACAAACCCAAACATGGAAGCAGATTAAATCATGAAAAGAATCGAGTGACAAGAAAAATTATTAATTAACTTAAATATAAATTTTTAACAAGATTAATTAACAATTTAATTAATCAATATTAAATAAATATATTTAATCAATTAATAATCGTAACATTAAAGAATTAAAGAATTAAAGAATTAAAGAATTAGATCTCAATTATTTTAAACATACTTATAAACAAAATACTAATACTTGTAAAATTAAATCTTTACTAAATATAAATTAATCCATTAATTATTTATTAAACAAAATATATGTACACACCGATAGTCAGATTAAAATTTGAAGATGTTAGTTTCAAGTTGATACAAAACATGTGCTTTTATTTTTATGTTTTTTTTCTTTCAAATAGCATAAAAATAAAATAATATAAAAATGAAATATATCTAAATAACTAGAGTCTTATTAAAAGTTACAGTAAAGACAAATGGATCCCAACATACACAAAATCACTTGGCACACACATAATTAAAATAACCTAAATTTAAGCAAACCTCAAAATGTAAAGTGGAGTTAAATTATATTTTTTTTACTTAGTGTTAATGAATCTTTATTGACCCATAATGACAATGAAAAAATATTATTAAGAAAAATAAAGTAACTCATTGTAGGGGCGGACATCTAGAGATCACCCGACCAAATCCGACCGAACTGAAGTTTGTTTTAGTTTACGGATCGGTTATCTTTGGGTTACGGATATCCATGGGCCAACTAATTGGATATTAATGGATTTAAACGTCAGATTCGGTGGTAAATATTGGACCCGCCGAAATCCGAATCCGACCGATTATAATAATAATAATAATTATTATTATTAAGTAATCTAACTTCAGAATTCGCTGGGTTAGATTAGGGTTAGGTTACCACCATTCATCAAAAACACCATCATCGTCATCGTTCTGCACTCTCTCACAGCTACCACCATCATCGTCATCGCTCTAAGCTACCACCATCATCGTCATCGCTCTACCTCCAAGCTACCACCATCATCATCTTCGTCATCTCTCTCTCTCTCTCTCTCTCTCTCTCTCTCTCTCTCTCTCAGTAACCCAGTAAGTATCTTGCCCTCTCTCCCACTCACATTTTTATCTCTTCTTCTCATCTCTTTATGATTAGTTTAACCTTTTAACAAAATTCTTATCATAACAATAGCTTCAACTTGGTACTTTCTAGTTTTAGTAGCCACAGTTTCATCCGTATGAGGAAGGTATTTTGTAAATTTCTGACATTTATTCATGCTTTGCAGATAAAAGGTGTGTTGCAACCTAGCTTAGGAGTTATAATTGACTGAGAATAAATTTAAAGTTTAAAAGGTACTTTCTCTCCTGTTTTGATTTTACTTAGTTCTGATTTTGATAGTTCTGTTTTGCTTAGTTCTAATTTTGGTAGTTCTTTGTTTTGGTGAGTGGATATTTATTTTAGACCCATATTAGATTATATCTCTTTTACTTTGTTTCGACAAGTTTCTCGAGTTATGGAAGAAGTTGGAGATATGCAAAGACTAAAAGATATGCAAGGACTTGGTGAGTGAATAATAAAAATGTATTTTGTTATTTGGTTACGTAAAGCATTATGTTATTTAAAGCATAATGCTCGCTTTTGTTTTCTATACATGATGCTTTACATTACATACTGTCAATGTAGTAATTTTTAATAATTTAAGTTCTTTGTTTCAGCAAGTGGACACCACACTCCAATTGTTTCAGCAAGTGGACAATAAACAACAAGTGGGCAACAAACTACAGCAACAACCAATCTCCCACCAACTGGCCTAAAGAAAAGAAGACATAATGCCAATGGTAATAGAAAAAGATCTGAGGTATGGGATCACTTTAACCTTATTCCTAATAGTGACCCACCAACCGCTGCGTGTAAGTATTGCCATCAAATGTACATGTGTGACTCTAAGAAACATGGAACTTCAAACTTAAAGAGTCACATGAAAACATGTCCAAAGTATCCATTAAATGTGTCTACTGACCCTACCCAAACAATCTAGTCATATTCAACAACCGAGGGAAGTGGGTTGCTTTCATTAAGTTCTAGGTTTAATCCTGTTGCTTGTAGAAACATATTGGCTTATTTTATCATTTTAGATGAGAAACCATTCAAAACAGTGAATTAGGCTTTAGAAACTTTTTCCGGTTTTTCGATATTCTTGAATTTTTCTTCTTTAAGTTCTTGGTGATGAAAGCAGTAAAAGCAAAATGAAAAATGAACACCGAGATTTATAGTGGTTCCCTTCACAATCCGAAGGTACTCCACTCCCCTTTCCACATGAAAGAGAGTTTTCACTATAGTTTTAGAATGTACAACCTATCACACCATCAACCGGTGAGGCCTACTATCTAACAACTATTTCAACAACTTAGTGAGCAAGAACAATCCTCTTGCAAGCACTAACCCTTGTGTCCAACAATCCTGGATCACAAGTCACAAAGAAATAATTCTTGTAATTTTGTAATTTGAGAGTGATAAAATAGTAATATCAATACAAAGATTGATCTTCTCCTTTTGATCAGAATTCACTTTTCAATATCAATACAAGTGTTCAAAATTTTTGGATATGAAATGGTATGAACAGTATGAACACTTTTTGAAAATATTTGAAAAGTAGTGAATTTGATTCAATGAATATTTTGAAAATTATTGGAGGTGTTTTTCAAGTTGAAATTTTCAGAATTTATGAGTCAAACACCATTTCAAAAAGGTATAATTGAGTATGAATCAAATAATGAAAAGGTATAACATTCAAACACAATTTGAATTTAAAAAGAAACAATTTTTCAAAATTTGTTCAGTGTTAATCAGTTAACCATATAGGTTAATCGGTTAACACTTGAACGTTGGCCCAGAGAATTCAAAAATAAAGGCCGTTAACCGATTAACCCATATGGTTAATCGGTTAACACTGTTAAAACTCAGAAAAATACTTGAGTTAAAAGTGTTATACCAATTCCAAATGATTTTAAAAACATGCAAATGCAAAATGTTGATATGTTAAATTATTTGAACACTTGTATATCAATTAAAGGAGTGAATATAGATATACCGAAGCTTGAGTCCAAATCTTGACAGTTGAATGATCATTTGCACATGATGCTTGATTTGCTTGACAACATTCCATAGTCTTGATCTTGATCAATTTTGAAAGCTTTGACTTTTTGCAATCATGGAATGAGCTTGAGTCTTTGTTGACATCATCAAAACCTTGAGATTGAACTGTGCTTCTACATTCTCCCCCTTTTTAGTGATGACAAACAACTGTGTCTGTGCAATATCCTTGATGATGTTTGGTTCTGATCTTGGCTTGCTTCTCCCCCTATGTTCAGTAACTCCCCCTATCTAAACAGAGGCTAAAAATTCTGCACAAAGAGATATTAGACAGCAAGCTCTTCTCCCCATTTGCCATTAGCAAAAAGGAAGGAGCTTTCAAACCAAACAAAAACAATATCGGCATACAAGACAACATATAATCAAGCATAGCATAATAGATCGAAATAAAATGAAGCACATAAAAAATGCAGCAAATATTGTACGGTTACACAAGAAATTAACAACTTAAACATTATCCGGAAAGAAAAACAATAAAAGCAACAGAAACAAATATTTTCTAAACATCTTCATCGGAAATATCCACGTCTTCTGCTTCCTCTTCTTCACTACCTTCATCATCTGCATCTTCTTCTTCAACAATCCCGGGGTTGGAAGGATGAGCGGTAAGGATAAGGTTGCGAAGTGAAGCAATGGCCCTGGAGGTTTCTCGGTGACAATTCATAGTTTCTCGATGTTGGGCCATCATAGTGGTATAGAGAAACTCATTTGTGATACCTCCTTCGGGAACGGGATAGGCTTGGCTGGAGGCTGATCCTTCGCCCGCATACTTATAAGTGCCGTCAACGTCTTTAATAATTCCAGTGTTCTTAACAATGGTGATTTCATTTAACTCATTTGTTGTTGGTTTCATCTTGGTAGATGGTTCCCTGTGAAGATCCAAATCCGTCAACTTAAGGATTCTTGAAACCAGCCTTGCATACAGAAGACGTGTCGACAAAGAAAGTTGATGTTGAAGATGATACATGATTGTCAGAATCCAATTTATCCTTATCTTATTTTTGATTGCGAAAAGAAGTTGCATTTCCAAATAATTGATCTGAGCATGATTCGAATCCTTCAGAATCAGCACATAGCAAATTACATAATGTAGCATCCGATCCGAAACCGTCAGATTTTTTGCATAACACAACATGCGAGCCATCCGTTAGTTTGCTACAACATTCTCCTTTGGAAACCTGCAGATTTGGTAATAGTACTCCATCTTGTCATAGTTAGACCACAGTCCTTCCACGTGGTTAACCCCTTTCCGGAGAAAGTAGCCAGAGGATGGAATTTTCAACTTCGCAGTAATATCGGTCAGATTCTCTTTCAAGAGGCAATCTCGAACAGAGGTTTCCATAATGTGCTCATCGTCAGCATTCAAATACACAAATAACTTATTCAAAAATGCTTTGACCAAATCATGGTAACAATTTCCAGAATCAGAAACAAACTTATCTATCTTCTGATATTTGAGCAGAGCAGGAAAATCAAAGGATGAAGCAGGAAAAGCCTTAAGGTTTACGTACTTTACCGATATAATATGATGGACACGAACCTTGAAATCCATACGGCGTTTCTTGGTTGTCTCCATAGGAATGTTGTCTCCCTCTGATGCAGAGTCATATTCTAGTAACTTTCCTTTGCCTTTGTGAGATGATGCCATGGATGAAGTTTGAGAGATGTTGAGGGTTCTGGGTTCTTGAAGGAATTAGGGTTTTGAGAGATGGAGGAGAGGGTAATGTGAGGGCAATATATATGAGGAGTTATTTGAGTGGGTTTTAAAGTGGGTTGGAAGTCCAAAAGTGTAGTCAAAGAAGAAGAAGAAGAATTCTTTGGATAGTGATTTAGATGTTTAAGAAAATATTAACCACACATAAAGAACACATATATCACACTTAATTTTCCAAAATTTTAATTAATTTTTTGTTTCTGATTTTTTTGAAAATTTTAACAATGTTAATCGGTTAACACGTTAAAAATTTAATTTCCAAAATAAAAAGTATCAGTGTTAATCGGTTAACCCTATAGGTTAATCGGTTAACACATTAAAAATTTAAGTCAGAATTGAAAAATTAACAGTGTTAATCGGTTAACCCTATAGGTTAATCGATTAACACACACAAATTTTGGAAAGATGCTTAAAACAGAATGCACAAACATTGGAAAACACACATTATGCATACATAAACCAGAGAAAAGATCAGATATCACCTTCATCGAGAATCCCAAGTTCTTGTCGAATTTTGAAGAACGGTTCTTTCGCCAGTGGTTTGGTAAAGATGTCGGCGAGTTGATTGTGTGTATCGATGAAAGTAACATCTACATCTCCATTTAGTACGTGATCTCGAAGGAAGTGATGCCGGATATCTATATGCTTTGTCCTTGAATGCATGACCGGGTTCTTTGTAATATTGATGGCACTTGTATTATCACATCAAAGAGGAATGCAACCGAGATCTACACCGTAATCGAGGAGTTGTTGCTTGAGCCACAAAATTTGTGCACAACAACTTCCTGCTGCAATATATTCCGCTTCGGCTGTACTGAGTGCCACACGCGCTTGCTTCTTGCAGGCCCATGACACTAGTGCATTCCCGAGAATGTGACACGTACCACTTGTGCTTTTTCTATCGGTCTTACATCCTGCATAATCAGCGTCAGAATAACCAATTAAAGAACAAGTACTACCTTTTGGATACCATAATCCGACGTTCATTGTTCCTTTGAGATACTTTATGATTCTCTTCACGACAGTGAGATGTGATTCCTTCGGACTTGCTTGAAAGCGTGCACACAAACAAACACTAAACATAATGTCAGGACGGCTTGCTGTCAAATATAATAATGAACCGATCATACCTCGATATTTTTTAATATCAATTGGAGTACCGGATTCATCTTGATCAACGTACGTTCCGGATCGCATAGGAGTGGACATCACCTTGCACCTATCCATATCGAATTTCTTCAATAATTCCTTACAATACTTGGATTGGTTGGGAAGATGCCGTCCTTTGTTTGCTTGATTTGTAGTCCAAGAAAATAGTTCAATTTTCCCATCATGGACATCTCAAATTCTCCTTGCATCATAAGTGAAAATTCTTCGCAAAGCTCTTTGTTTTTTGATCTGAAGATGATGTCGTCGACATAGACTTGAACCAATAAGGTGTTACCCTTGATCTTCTTTATGAACAGCATCTTGTCAACCTTTCCTTTTGTAAATCCCTTTTCACATAAGAAATTGCTAAGGCGGTCATACCATGCTCTTGGTGCTTGTTTCAGTCCGTAGAGTGCCTTTTTCAGTTTGTAAACATGCGAGGGATTCTTGAAGTCTTCAAAACCCGGAGGTTTTTTGACGTAGACTTCTTCATTGATATATCCATTCAGGAAAGTGCTTTTGACATCCATATGGAACAACTGAAAATTCATAGAACAAGCGTAAGCAAGTAATAATCTAATTGCTTCTAACCTTGCTACTGGAGCAAACGTTTCATCAAAATCAATTCCTTCCTCCTGGTTGTAGCCTTGTGCGACCAATCTTGCTTTGTTACGAACTATGATCCCATTCTCGTCAAGTTTATTCTTAAACACCCATCTCGTTCCTATGATGTGCTTGTTGTCCGGTCTTGGTACGAGACTCCAAACTTGATTCCTTTCGAATTGGTTGAGTTCTTCTTGCATCGCTACAATTCATTGGTCATCGCCTAAGGCTTCATCAATCTTGTTTGGTTCAATTTGAGACACAAAAGCCATGTTGAGACAAGCATCCTTAAGATTTAGTCGAGTTGCAACTCCTTGGCTAATATCACCAATAACTTTATCTATCGGGTGATCTCTATGTGTTCTCCATTCCTTCAGAAGATCTTGATGTTCTTCAATGATTTGAGTGACATCTTCTTGTGGTATTTCTTGATTCTTTGAAGTCTCTTCTTGTTGTTGTGAAGAACCTACTATATCATCATCATCATCCACAATAATATTATCCTTTTTCGAGGGGTTAGTCTCATCAAAAGAAACATGAATGGATTCTTCAATAGTAAGAGTTCTTTTATTAAAAATTCTAAAAGCTCTACTAGAGAGAGAGTAACCAAGAAATATACCTTCGTCGGACTTCTCATCAAACTTACCGAGATTGTCCTTATTGTTGTTGAGAACAAAACATTTGCATTTGAATAAGTGGAAAAATGCTATGTTTGGTTTCCTACCCTTGAACAGCTCATACGGAGTCTTCTTGAGAATTGGTCGAATATTGACACGGTTGCTTATGAAACATGCCGTGCTAACCGCCTCTGCCCAAAAATACTTAGGAAGATTTGAGTCGCTAAGCATTGTCCTTGCAAGCTCCACCAGTGACCTATTCTTCCGTTCTACGACACCGTTTTGTTGAGGAAAAGTTGTGAGAAATTCCATGCTCTTCGCAAAAATCTTCAAAATCTGAATTTTGGAATTCTCCACCATGGTCGCTTCTTATGGAGGCTATGGTGAGTGACTTCTCGTTTTGAATTTGCTTCGCATACTTCTTGAATGCTTTGAAAGCATCATTTTTCTGCACTAAAAACAATGTCCATGTGTATCGAGAGAAATCATCAACAATAACTAAAGCATAAAGGCTACCTCCGAAGCTTTTTGTTCTCGATGGACTAAAAAGATCCATGTGCAACAATTGAAGTGGTCTTGATGTAGAAACCACTTGCTTGGATTTGAAAGTTGTCTTGGTCTGTTTCCCTTTTTGACATGCATCGCATAATTTATCCTTGATGAATTTTATCTTCGGAAGACCAACAACTAGATCATGCTTTATCAACTTGTTTAAATGCTCCATGTGAATGTGAGCAAATCTTTTATGCCAAAGCCACGCCTCGTTGTTGTTCGCCATTAGACATTTTACCTTCAAGGAAGAGTCATCAAAAGAGATCATAAAAATATTATTAAATCTTTTACCTTTTAGCAAGATGTCATGGGTGACTTCATGTTCTATCAAACATTCATCCTTTGTGAAGTTGATTCGGAATCCTTTGTCACACAATTGACTTATGATAAGTAGGTTGTGTTTAAGGCCTTCCACATAAAGAACTTCTTCGATGATTGTACATGGAGGTGCACCAACGGTTCCAACTCGAAGAATTTTTCCTTTATTATCATCACTGTAAGTAACGTATCCTTTGGCCTTTAATGATAGACTTGAAAATTTGTTTATGTCTCCTGTCATATGCTTAGAACAACCACTATCAAGATACCATTGATTAGAAGTTGTCTTCAAGCATACCTACAACACAAAATCAAGTAGTGTTAGGTACCCAAAATGCTTTGGGTCCTTGGTAGTTAGTACCCTTTTCAACCACACATAATACCCTTTAGCAACACCAATGTTGCGCACATAGCAAGCATTAGGTGTATGGCCTTTGATTCCACAATAAAAACAAGTAGGTTGAAAATGACTTCTATATCTAGGAACATAATTCTTTTTCTTCACAGTTCTTTTCTTTTTATGACTTTGATGCATAGTTTTAGAATTGTTTGCCTTTTTTTAAACAACTTGTTCACTTGCTTTCACAAAAATGGTTTCATTTGTGCTTGGTTTGGAAAACTTAGAATATCCTAATCCACTTTTATCATTAGAATATCTTTGGTGCCTAAGAATTTCCTCCAAGCCAATTTGACCTTTTTCGTATCTTTATAAAACTCTTTTAAGTTGAACAATTTGAAAAGACAAGGATTCACAATTTTTGCATACAAGACTTTGTTTTTCATCCACCAATTTTTGTTTTTCATTTTCAATATTTTTTATAAAAGCAGTATTTTGTTCTTCTAAAAATGAAATTCTTTTCTTTTGGGATGAGATGCTTTTATACAAAGTCTTTCATTCTTTTAGAAGTTCATCTATGACTTCTTGTGCATCATTGTCATAAATTGAAAAATCATTACTAACCTCATCAATTTCTTCATCGGAATGATGTGACGCCATAAGAGTCATATTTGCACATTCATCGCTTTCCGATTCCGATGATGAACTTATCTCGTTATCGTCCCAAGCAACATAAGCCTTTTTATTTTTGAAATCCTTCTTGCCTTTGAATCCTCCTTTCTTTGCAAGTTTCGGGCAATCCGGCTTTATGTGACCTTGCTTCCCACATTCGTAACATGTGACTTCTTGATTCGATGTGGATGCATCCTTTTTCCTGAAATGTCTATTCTTTTTAGGAAAAGAGGAATTTTTATTATTATTAAAAACTTACCAAGCTTCTTTACAAGAAGCATGAAATTTCCATCTTCGGAAGTCTCGTCGTCTTTGTCATACTTTGTGTCAATCTTCAAGGCAATTCCTTTGGAGTTCTTTTCTTGACTTTCGTGCTTCTCGAGCCTTCCAAGTTCCAATTCATGCTCTTGAAGTTTGCCAAATAAGGATGCAAATGTCATTGTTGAGAGACTCTTCTTTTCCAAAATAGCGGTCACTTTTGGTTGCCATTCTCTTGTTAAGGATCTTAGGACTTTCAGGTTGAGATCATAATTGGTGAAGGTCTTTGCCGCTTGCGCGAAAATAAGGTGCCGGCAAAACAGAAGAGTCGCCACCTTTCGTTATTTATCCCTCAGAGCGGGAAAGGAAACGATCGGAAAAACCTGACGAATAAGGGTAAGACAAAGTCGTCGCAACCATTGTCTGGGTTCGGGAGTCGGTTACGCAAGGGGAAGGTATTAGCACCCCTCACGTCCGTCGTACTCGACGGGATCCTCGCTTGTTTGTTTACTTGGACGGGTTGGTTATAATCTATCTACCTATCAAGGCTGGCTGAAAAAGAAAAGAAAAATGACTCGGCAAAGCATCGCGCTTTATGCCTACGTATTCTCATCAGAGAATGAGAAATCAGAGTCAACGTAGTTCGGCTAACTACGGGGAGGAAGATGGGGAAGGTTGCTCGCTAGGATGTCGCATCCTATGCCTACGTACTTTCATCTGGTATGAAAGATCAGAGCAAACGTAGTTCGGCTAACTACGGGGAAAAATGGCTCAACTAGGAGGGAGACTATCAAGCCCTACTGTTATCATGCCATGGACTCATCCTATGGTTGAGGTTTGAACAGGGAACTCCTAGCTGTTGTCATGCATAGGTTTCAACCTAAAAGTCTATCATCAAATCCTCATCAGAGGAAATGAGAGTCCTAAGGGATCATGTCAATGATACACCAAAAAAAACATCAGCTTTAATAGTAAAATGCATGCAATGCAAGTGAGGGAGGAAATGTGTGTGGGGCTTCAGCCTCCACAAGCTCGTCTCGACCTCAAGTCAGTCATGAAATAACAGTAATCATACTGAAAATAAACAATATACTATCAAGCAGAAACAGATAAGGGAAATGAAGTGCCAACAGGCAAACAAAACACACATGCTTGAGAAAGAAAGAATCTACTCTCTAATCCTGACCCTAATCACAGAACCTGAATCAAATCTAAGCACTGAAGCAGGACCCTAAACAGGAGAAATCAATCCCAGTCTTCAAGCTTCAGAACAAGCTTACCAAAGAAAGGGAGCTAAGCAAGCAGGCTCATAGTGTCTTCCTCAGGAGAACACTAGGAGGTGTATACTCAGGAGTCATACCCTATGTGGCTCAACCACTGTGATCAGTTTATATTCCTCCTCAGGAGAAATTAAACTCACAAGCAGGCTCCAACATCACTGGATATTTAGGAAATCCTATCTGAACTAGTGGAGCTAAGTGAATAGACCCATAGGACCTTCCTCAGAAAAGTACTAGGAGGCTTCCACTTAGGAATTGTATCCTATGTGGCTCAACAACTGTGATCAGTTTACATTCCTCCTCAGGAGAAATTAAACTCACAAGTTGGCTCCAACATCATTGGATACTTGAGAAATCCTAGATAAACTAAGGGAACTAAGTGGATAGACCCATAGGACCTTCCTCAGGAAAGTACCAGGAGGCTTTCACTTAGGAGTTGTATCCCATGTGGCTCAACAACATGTGATCAGTTTACATTCCTCCTCAGGAGAAATTAAACTCACAAGTTGGCTCAAACATCATTGGATACTTAAGAAAGAGGTGAGAAGAAAGAATGAAAGTCATTCATAGTGCCTTCCTCAGGAAAGTACCATGAACTTCCTTCAAACTTCAGGATCTCAAACCTCACAGACAGGGAACAAGCCAAGCTCTGGGTCTCTGAATCTTGATCTACAAGCTTCTCTTCATGATGCTCTCCATCAAGGTCTTCAAGGCAACACAAGCCCCTCAACAAATTCCCCACAATGAACCCCAAAGATGAACAGATAACCACAGGGGAGACAAAATCAATAGGCAACTTCAGAAAATACCTAAAAATACTAAACCAAGGGGGAAAAATCTAACAATTATTCACAAGGGTCTACAAAGTCTATTCATAACATCTACATAGGCCTCTACCTAAAAATCAAGACAAAACTTATTCAAAGAAAGGGAATTCTTCACCTAAGCACAACCTAAACCCTAATTAGGATACCCTACATCTATCCTAATTAAACTAATCAAAAATTAATTCTAAAATTCTAGAAAAAATCCTATGGGGAACTATGATTCAATATCTAATTGTACAAAAAAGAATGGATTAAAAACCCTAAGGGAAGGTCCTAAAACAATTCCTACAAAATCATGATATAAAACTAAACATTATAAAAGCCATTTAAAAGGAAAATCTATTAAAAATACTAAACTTAAAAATAAAATCTCATTTTTATTTTTAATATTTTCTACACATTATCATCTAATCATAGAAAAAAGAAGAATTAAAAGAGAGTTATTTTTCAATTTTTAATGAATTAATCAAAACAGAAAAATATTAAAAGAAAATTAAAACAATTAAATCAATTAAAAGGGGAGGGGGGTTGGGATAGCAACTCACGCTAGTTGGTTTTGGTTGGGCCAGATAAAAAGGGGGGTGGGGATAGGAATTAAGCCCAGAATGGCTTTAAGTGAAACGACCGCGTATGGATGCACTCAGAATTCCTTCATAAACGAACTTCAAATCGTGGCCGTGAGATCTTGGCTTTGGTCAAGGGTCAGACTTGGATCCAAGGGCTACCAAGTCGTCTTCCCCAATTTCAAATATCTTGGAGCCAACTCCATTGATGAGCACTCAAGAACACTCCATCTGCAGCCACTCGTATCCCCTCCATTCTCCACTAAAATTAACAAAACAAAACCCAAACTTGCTCCATTTTTCACCCTGGTTCGAATTATGATCTCAAAATCCATTAATATGAACCCTAGCTCTAAACACGATAAAGATCCTAAAAACTGATCAAGAACCAATGTTGTCAATTCTCAAAATTGAATGTGCTAACAGGTTCCTCATCTCACACTGAGCGTTTCTAGCCAAAGAACTAAGACTATCCTTCACTATTAAGGGAGTTCTTGATCTCAACAGAATTTAGGTCACCATACGAATCATCACCAAATCGAGCCAAATTCTCCAGAAATGATCTACTACTAATACCTAACTATTCTAGCCTATCAATTCCAACAAATTGTGGATAAATTAAGGAGCAGAGAGAAAGATACCAACCTGCTAAAATGAGATGAACAGACCAAGGAATTCTTCAAATCAAGGCTTGATTCTTTCCAAATTCCTTCAATGGACCAATATCTCGCTTCTGTTTGCAACAAAACTCCTCGAAAGTGTCTGATTCCTTGAAACTGATTTTGAAATGCAGGCTGCCAAACTCGAATGCAGGATCATCAATTATCCATGGATTCTCCCTCAGTTTGCTATGCACACACTCAGTAATACCAATGGAACTTGTTGCAGTTGAAATTATCAACTGAAATGATGTGGAACTCAGAACTTGGTTGTAACTTGCAAGTGAAGAAATGCAATTGTGCTCTTTCTCTCCTCTCTCAATTCTCTCTCTATCACCAACCTTGATCACTCTCTGATGCACTCTCTTTATAATGATGGATGGAAGAAGCTGGATCCTTCTAGAATCATCTAGAAAAGTGTGGAAAGTTCTTGAAAATCTCATGTGGGGGCATATTGGATTTCTCTCATCTCATGCCTCATGCCTTGCAATGTGGTCTTAAAATATCTTTACATGAGATATTGAGAAGGAGTGCACAACTACAAGCCTTGGTTTTGCCTTGTGTAAGGTTTTTTCAAGTTGCCTTCTTTTTCAAGTAACAAGTTTTCAAAGCAACCCCCATTTTAAAGCTTCAATTCAAAATTCTAGCTAAACCAATGTTCTCAAAATGCTTTTTCCAATCAAAATGATATATTGGATGACCTATTTTGGATTTGTGGATCTTCCAAATCACTTTTCAAATTCAACTTTTCAAACTTATATGCCATTTTTAGTTCATTTTTGACCAATCATGTAATCTCATGTTATGGGCTTTTCCAACAATTTGTGACCTTCTTTCTAGACTTAAAATCACATTTTGAGCAACTTTCATGTTTTGAGTTTTTCCATTTGAGGCTTGGAAATAGGAGTTTTAGGCATTGGATAAAATGACCTATAACTGACAAATGACCAAAATACCCCTGTCTTGTTCAAACCATAAGTTGAGTTCCACAAATCCAATCAAGGACTTCTACCACTCAAATTAAAGCTTAGAAGATGCTCTTCAACATTCATGTTGACCAAGAAGTCATAGGAATCCTCCTACTAGGGCAAAAGTTGTCTACAAGTTGGGTGACTTTCAAGGACCCAGATTCACACACCTCTGCTGACCTGTAATTTGTCAAAACCATAACTTGGGCTCTGTAACTCCTATCAAGGATTTCCACCACTCAAATTAAAGCTTAGAACAAGCTCTACAACATTCATGTTATGGGGAAGGTGAGATATCAATCACATCTTGAGCTAAAACTGCCTGGAAAATAGGGATCAAATTAGGGTTTTTCACTGACAATCCTTGGGGACCCTGACTTGAAACTTCTCAAACTCCTCAATCATGATGAGTTGGTCTAGGAATCATCTTTATAACATTTCTATGCATCATTCCATGATCTCATGGCTCTTGGATTAGGTCTCAACCTTCTCCAAATCTTCAGCTGGTCTAGGGTTGACCCAGTCAAAACCCTAATTCTACCATTCATGGTTGAATCTCCTGAATTCTTGCATAATGACCTTTCTGGGCTTCCTGATGGCTATCAAGACATCTCATAGGCTTTCTCAAAACATCAAATTCATTCTCAAAGTCTCAGAACCATCTGAGGGACACCCACAACTTTCAAACTGTGAAGCACACAACCCTGGTTTCAACCCATTCCTCTGAGGATCTCTTGAACTTTCTGATGAAGGTATCCACTTTCAAACACTCAATGAATGAATAATTGTTGGTCAAATTTTGGGGTGCAACAGCTGCCCCTATTCAAACGGCTTGAACCTGACTGGGTGAGAAGCGAACAGCTCTCAACCAATCAAGGTGCGAGACGGTTGAATATCGGTAAACCCGGAAATTTGCCAACTGCACGAGCACACAGTACTCTGCGGGGAACAAATCTTTGAATACTGCAACACTAGCTGCTCAACAACTAGCTGGAGAAATAAAGCTGACATCACTGTCGGACGATCGAAGTACTCTGCGTCACCACTGGAGAACTAAATCTGACATCACCGTCGGACGATCGAAATACCCTGCGTCACCGCTGGAGAAACATCTTCGACTTCAATCAGAAGACATATCCTTCATTTGATCGCAATCAATCATCACCTCAGGATAACTGACTTGGTCTTCAGACCCACGCGAATCACTCTGTTGTATCTACAACCTCTGGAACCTTATCTTCAGCCACCCGTTGATTCATCCACACGGAAATCTGGCTTCACAGGAACCTTCTGATATTGCCTTCTGGCGCTCACGAAATCCATCTTCAGATTAGACATCATTGTTGGAGCAGACATATCATGCTGCTGAGGACTTCAAGAATCATCTTGACCAAACAGATCCGTCGGGCATCTTCAAGAATCGTCCTGAACTGATAACCGTTCTGGAGCAAACCTTCTGTTGGGTATTCCAGAAATCTTCCTGGGCAACTCTTGCTGGAGGCGCTATTGGGGAGCTCAAGTATCATACTAGGAGAACAACCCGGGAAGCTGTACTGAGGTCTTAAGAATCGTCTTAAGCAAATGGCCCTGCTGAGGGATTTGAGAATCATCTCGAACCGAAGACTTCGCTGGGGATCTCAAAAATCATCTTGAGCGAGCGACCGTGGGGATCACACCGGGGTCTTTAAGAATCATCTCGCAAGCGGTCTTGCTGGGGAGAACATCAAGAATCGTCCTGAGCAACCGGTCTTTTGGTGGTACGCCCGTACAACAAGGATGATAATGACCTAGGTCATGCTTATGATGCGTATGCTTCGGCGCTATGCCCCACACGGTGGGAATGATATGCGTTTATGCTACATGTCGTGCAATCATGCGCAATGCTATGCAATCATGCACAATGATGCAATCCCGTCAGCAAAATAAATGCCGAAAGGGGGAAATCTTCCTGTCAAGGAGAAAGAACCGCTCAGATAGAGGACTCATCCTGCTGAAGAGAACGTGAACACGCCAATATCAATCAGGCTCTGTCTGGGGAATTGATCTTCCGCGAACTGCTGCAGGGGAACAACTTCAGCTGACTGCTGCAGGGGATGAAGCTCTACGAGAACTTGGATCTGCTGATATCAATCGCGAGAATGAACTACGCGGCCGTCTCGGCTACTCTTCTGGGGATGACCACTCTGTGGGGAACCAACTTCAGCTGCTCAACACTCTGCTGGGGAAAACTAATCATGATCTGATCAACTTCCCAGGATTCTGCCTTTCCGCGGACTCAGCCGGGGAGAGAACTCATTCTACTTCATTGGAGAGTACGACTCTGATGAGGGATTTCAATTCCGCTGGGGAAGAAGGAATCATCTGACTTCGGGGGAGAGTACCCTCTGCAGGGGAATACAACATCAGCTGTTCCAACACTCTACTGGGGAAGAGGGAACCATCCATCTTCAGGAGAGAGCATGACTCTGGTGGAGAATCTCAATTCCACTGGAGACTTCAGTCTGGCACCATCAGTTACTGCGTCCTTCGTCATACGAACGACCTCCTGCGAAACCTGCACTTGTGACCCGGTGCGGGGGGAGACGACGTCATTCTTCGGTGCTTGACTCAGCCGATGAGGTGACATTCCTTCAGGATGCGTCTGCTTGGGGGAAGAGAATCACCTCTACCTGGGGAAGACATATCAATGCTCACTATCTGATTCTGATTCTGCGGAGGAGAGACTACTGAACTCTGCTGGAGAAGGAGGGCTCATCCTGCTTCGGGGATACGCACGGCACATCTTCTGGCAAGGTGCTATACCTGCAACAACACAAACAAACAGACAAGATACCCTCCTCAAAGGGGCCTATCAGGGTTATTATCTCGTGACAATATTCAGTTAATTAATTGTTTCAACAATCAATGGGCTTAGGCCCGCAAGTTTATGTATGCGCATTTTATCAAAAACACATCGGCGTTCTCATTCGCAAACAAAACAGATAAATGCTAAGCAGTCAAGTAGAATTGCTGAATAATGTGCATTTTATTGATGATGAACCCCTGAACGGGCAAAAATGTTTTACAACAGAGGCAAGCTCCTGGAATGAGGAAGCCGCGCAAAAGGAAAACATAAATATACATCAGTATATACAAATGTCGGCAATCGAGGCGTAGACGAACACCATGAGTTGATCCCTCTAAGACCCACTCGACTTTGATACTTCTCCGATGCTTCAGCTTTGGAAGAGATTGATTCAGATAAACGGCCCTCAGGTCTTCCGAACCACTAAACAATGAAAGTCCATACGCGGAACGCAGTCATTTGCTTATTCAAATCCCTAACTTTTGCGTGAACCGCCCTTCACGGGTTTTCAGTTCACCGGGATACCCTTTTTTGCCGAAGCCGCCCAGTGTAGGTTTTCGACTTCGCGGGTGTACATTTTTCAATATATCCCTAATTTTTGCCCGAACCTTTTATTCTGTTTTTGGTTCGCCGGGATGCCCCTTTTTTGCCTGGACTCTTTCTTTTTTGTCCAGCGGGTCTCTTTCAAGCAAAGTATTTTTTAACTGCGTCCGCGTTCACCGGGGATGCAAAATCTTCACCATCCATCGTGGATAACAACAAAGCTCCTCCTGAGAAGACCTTGCTGACGACATACGGCCCTTCGTAATTCGGAGCCCACTTGCCCCGGTGATCGGAGTGTGGCGGAAGAATCTTCTTCAGGACGAGATCACCCGTCTGAAAGCTTCGAGGACGCACCTTCTTATCATAAGCTTTCTTCATTCGGCTTTGGTACAGGCGACCAAATGCAATCGATGCTAACCTCTTCTCGTCCATCAGGCTGAGCTGGTTCAGGCGATTCGTAACCCATTCTGCCTCATCTAGTTTCACATCAACCAAAACTCGCAAAGAGGGAATCTCCACTTCTAGCGGTAGGACAGCTTCCATACCGTACACCAAGGAGAAAGGAGTTGCCCCGGTCGACGTACGCACCGTCGTACGATAACCGTGCAAGGCAAACGGCAGCATCTCGTGCCAATCTTTATACGTCACAACCATCTTCTGAACAATCTTCTTGATGTTCTTGTTGGCCGCTTCAACAGCGCCATTCATCTTTGGCCGGTAAGGAGATGAGTTGTGGTGTTCAATCTTGAAGCTCTGGCACAACTCCTTCATCATCTTATTATTCAAATTCGAACCATTATCAGTAATGATCCGCTCGGGAATTCCATAGCGACAGATGATGTCCCTCTTAATGAATTTAGCCACCACCTGCTTGGTCACATTAGCGTACGAGGCTGCCTCCACCCACTTGGTGAAGTAGTCGATAGCTACCAAAATGAAACGATGACCATTGGACGCGGTGGGCTCGATCTTGCCTATCATGTCGATGCCCCACATGGAGAACGGCCAAGGGGAGGACATGACATTCAATGGGCACGGCGGCACATGAACTTTATCAGCATAAATCTGGCATTTGTGACATTTCTTCGCGAATCTGAAGCAATCCGACTCCATAGCCAACCAGTAATATCCTGCTCTCAGGATCTTTCTCGTCATGGCATGCCCGCCGGCGTGCGTACCAAATGTGCCCTCATGGACTTCTTCCATGAGCGTACTTGCTTCTTTCTCATCCACACATCTGAGTAGCACGAGATCGTGGTTTCTCTTATACAGCACTCCATCAGGGTTGAGGTAAAAGTTTCCAGATAGCCTCCTCAGAGTCTTCTTATCTTGGGTTGACGCACCCGCAGGATACTCCTTGGTCATAAGGAAGGTCTGGATGTCGTGGAACCATGGCTTGCCGTCAGTGGCATCCTCGATTGCGAACACATATGCTGGTCTGTCAAGACGCGAAAGAACAATGCTTGGAGCTTCATTCCAAAGATTGACCTTATACATTGAAGCCAGGGTGGCTAAAGCATCAGCCATTTGATTTTCAGCCCGAGGTACATGATGAAGTTCTACTCGGTCGAAGAACGGAAGCAGCCTCCTGGCATAATTCATGTACGGCACTAGATTCGCTTGACGAGTCTCCCACTCCCCTTTGATTTGGTTGATCACAAGCGCTGAGTCACCATATACGTCTAGGTTCTTGATTCTCAAATCAATTGCCTCTTCTAGACCCATGATGCATGCTTCGTACTCCGCCTCATTGTTGGTAACTGGAAACGTCAGTCTCGCAGTAAACGGGATATGGGATCCGTGAGGAGTCGTGATGATAGCCCCGATACCACTTCCATAGGAATTAACCGCCCCGTCGAATATCAACTTCCACTGAGACTTCCTATCCGGCCCCTCATCGGGCAATGGCTCATCGCAATCCTTCGCTTTGAGAAACATAATGTCCTCGTCAGGGAATTCGAACTTCATCGGCTGATAGTCTTCGATTGGCTGTTCGGCAAGGTAGTCAGACAATACGCTTCCCTTAATGGCTTTCTGGGAGACGTACTGAATATCATATTCTGTTAACACCATCTGCCATCTGGCAATCCTGCCCGAAAGAGCCTGCTTCTCGAAGACGTACTTGATCGGATCCATCTTCGAAATCAGCATAGTGGTGTGATTGAGCATATACTGTCGTAGACGTTTGGCAGCCCAAGCTAATGCACAACACGTCTTCTCCAGCATCGAGTATCGAGATTCACACTCAGTGAACTTTTTACTCAAATAATAAATGGCATGCTCTTTTCTGCCCGTCTCGTCGTGCTGACCGAGAACACACCCCATACTATTCTCCAGAACTGTCAAGTACATGATTAATGGCCGTCCAGCCACTGGGGGTATCAAGATTGGAGGTTCTTGAAGATACTGCTTTATCTTATCGAATGCCTTCTGGCAATCCTCATTCCAAGTAATCGCCTGATTTTTCTTTAACAACTTGAACATCGGTTCACAAGTGGCCGTGAGCTGAGAGATAAACCTTGCAATGTAGTTTATTCGGCCCAAGAAACCACGAACTTCTTTTTCTGTTTTCGGCGCTGGCATCTCTTGGATAGCTTTTATCTTTGCAGGATCAACTTCAATACCTCGTTCACTAACGATAAACCCCAATAACTTTCCGGACCGCACTCCGAAAGTGCACTTGTTAGGATTCAGCCTCAGCCTGAACTTCCTAAGCCTTTCAAACAGCTTCAATAGGTTGACCAGATGCTCTTCCTCCGTTTGGGACTTTGCAATCATGTCATCAACATAGACCTCGATCTCATGATGAATCATATCATGAAACAAAGTTACCATTGCTCGCTGGTAAGTGGCCCCTGCGTTCTTCAGACCGAAGGGCATTACCTTATAGCAAAATGTTCCCCAGGGGGTAATAAACGTCGTTTTCTCCATGTCCTCCGGCGCCATCTTAATCTGATTGTAACCGGAGAAGCCATCCATGAACGAAAACACGGAAAACTGGGCTGTATTGTCGACCAACACATCGATATGAGGCAACGGGAAATCATCCTTAGGGCTCGCCCTGTTCAAATCCCGATAATCGACGCACATGCGTACCTTACCGTCCTTCTTCGGTACAGGCACTATGTTGGCGACCCACGGAGGGTAAGTGGTAACGGCTAGAAATCCTGCGTCCAACTGCTTCTGGACTTCTTCCTTGATTTTTACAGCCATGTCTGGTCTCGTCCTCCTGAGTTTCTGCTTGACTGGAGGGCAATCTTCTCGCAACGGCAAGCGATGAACCACGATATCAGTGTCAAGTCCGGGCATATCCTCATATGACCAAGCAAAGACGTCACTATACTCTCGAAGCATCTCGACCAGTCTATGCTTGACATCATTCTGCAGCGCAGCCCCTACTCTGACATTTCTGACGAGCTCCTCAGAACCCAGATTTATGATCTCAATATCCTCCTCGTGAGGCAGAATAACCTTCTCCTCTTGTCTCAACAAGCGGGCCAACTCTTCCGGAAGGTCTTCGTCTTCATCAATCTCATCCTCGGCTTGATAGATCGGGCAATCAAAGTCGTAGTGAGCCGTAGAGGGTCCAGAGTCGATGTCATCTGTTACGTGGATCCTGCAATAACAAGGGTTAAGTTTAAAGCAAGAATATGCAGGTTAGCACGAACCTCGTTGCCATTTTGCTGTTTTTCGAAACAAACATAAAGCATGAATAACAGAGAACACAACATTTGATTACGAAGAAAACGCCTTTTATTTATTAACAAAATGCATACACATAATCCAACAAGGCCCTGACAGTAAAACCACTATGCCCCGGGCAGGACATAGGGTTGTACAAAGATTGTAGAAAGCAAATCATTACTCTTCACTTGTCAGCCTGATAATCTCCTTGATGGTCCAGTTGTGGAGGCACTCGCCCGGCTTGCTCGGTTGAATCCAGGCATCAAGATCACAATCACTGTCCCCGCTGTCCTCCGACGCAGCGTTGATACTCTCGAAGATTACTCCCCCCTTGGTGAATAAGATCGGCCCTTTCCCACGAGACGAACTGCCAGAAGAAGATGAAGCTTCAGCTTGCGGAGAATACCCCAATCCAAACTTATCCTGCTTGATTGGTATATCCAAGACATGCCCCCAGCCTGGGGTGGAACCAGCTTCGACAACAGCCCGAGCTTCCTTAAACGAGGAGAGGTTCAACTCTTGCTTCTCTGCAACAACGGGAGCTACCTCCTTCACCCTGACGGTTTCAAAAGCCTGGCAAAGAGTCTCATGGATCTCACCATCCATTTCGACATATTTAAAGGACGACAGGTGACTTACCATGATGTCCTCCTCTCCACAGACTGTCACTATGCTGCCCCCAACAGCATATTTAAGCTTCTGATGCAGCGTGGACGTCACGGCACCAGCAGAATGGATCCACGGCCGACCTAAGAGGCAACTATAGGCGGGCATGATATCCATGATATAGAACACCGCATTGAACGTCTCTGGACCAACTTGAATTGGCAGGGTCAATTCTCCGAAGACGTGGCGCTTGGTTCCGTCAAAGGCCTTCACGACCAGATCACTGGGCGTGCACAGCAGTCCACGGGTATCCAACTTCATCAGTGCTTTCTTCGGAAGCACGTTAAGCGAGGAGCCCATATCTACTAGGACATGTGACATAATCGTGCCTCTGCACTCTATCGAGACGTGCAAGGCGTTATTGTGATCTCTTCCCTTGGGAGTCAGCTCCAGATCTGTAAATCCCAGCCCATTACCAGCATTGACATGGGCTACTACTTCCTCAAGTTGATTCACTGATATCTCCTGCGACACGTATGCAGCATTCAATACCTTCAATAATGCGTTACGGTGTGCTTCAGAACACAGCAACAGGTTAAGAATCGAGATCTTTGACGGAGTCTGGTGAAGATGATCTACAACCTTGTAGTCACTCTTCCTGATTAGTCGCATGAACTCTTCTGCATCTTTAACCAGCAAGTCTTTCTCTGCCCCTGCAGGAACCTCCTCAACAGCTTTACCTTTACCTTTATCCACAGCGTCAGCTCGGACTACCTTCTCTGCGGCAACTTCTGCTGGCGCAAACACTCTTCCGCTTCTAGTGATGCCACTGACCTCAGCAAGATTCTGCGCAGTCGATCTGGACGGCTCAAGCTCTATCTTCTGACCATTACAATACACTTCGGCGCCGTAATGCCATGGGACGGCATTAGTGCTCTCGAATGGGATTGGCCCGGCCCTGGTGATGGTAATAGTAGGCGGTCGGGGTGCTGAAATAGTGATAGGGTGGCGAGGAATGGTAATGGTAGCAACTTCGTCCGCCTGCTTCAGCACGACTTCCCCTGACGCATTCTCAACGCTCCGACTGAACTGCAAAATACCCTCGGTCATCAGACTTTGGATACCTTCGATCAACTGCTCACACCCATCAGGAAGTGTAGCACAAGCCATGCACATCTCTCCACATCCCGGAAAGAAGCCTTTCTTCAGCAATTTGGCCTTGACAAAACTCAACGGCGTCTTCAAATCTTTGACATCAGTCAACAAGTCTGAATTCTCTTCAGTGATAACAGCGTTCACTCCGCCCCCCCTATGATGAGGCATTGGATTTTTGGTGACGTTGGGCACGCTGTCGGAAAAGTTGATAATCTTGGCGTCGACCAAGTCCTGGACTTTGTGCTTAAAAGCTTTACAATTCTCAACCGTATGGCCAGGTGCCCCAGAATGAAATTCACAAGTAGCATTAGCATCATACTCTGGTGGTGGTGCCCCTGTCAAGGGAGCCATTGTCCTTTTGTGAACTAATTGGAGCTGAAGCAACGTCTGCAGAAGCTGTGCATACGGCATAGGAGGAGTTTCCAAATGACGGTTTGCCAGGGGACCCCGATTCTGATATCTCTTATATCCCTGATTATTCTGTTGCTGGGGCTGCTGCTGCGGCTGCGGGGGAGCAGCTGGGATGTTTATGCTAGCGATCTGAGACTGAGGGCCCTTGCCCCTTCTCCTAGCATTAGTGACAGCACTGGCATCTCCCTCTCGACGCTTGCCAGTATAGGGTTTCTTGCTAGCTCCTCCAGCTGAGGATGTTTCGCCCTGAATCTTTCCGATCTTTATACCGTTTTCGACATGCTCGCCCAAAGTGATGAGGGCCGAGAATGTTCCGGACATGCCACTGATCAACTTTTCATAATAGATTCCCGGAAGGGTAGCCACGAACATTTGTACCAACTCACGCTCAACCATCGGTGGTTGAACCCGAGCAGCCAATTCACGCCACCGCTGGGCGTACTCCTTGAAGCTTTCATTGCTCCGCTGCGAGAGATTCTGAAGCTGAACTCGGTTGGGAGCCAAGTCGCTATTATATTGATAGTGGAGAACAAACGCTTCTGCAAGGTCTTTCCAGGTGCGCACAGCAGCGGACTCCAAACCCATATACCATTCGAGCGATGGACCAGAAAGACTATCCTGAAAGAAGTGCGTCAGCAACTTCTCATCGTCAGAATAAGCGGACATCTTTCTATAATAAGATCGGAGGTGAACACGGGGACAAGTAGTGCCCCTATACTTCTCAAAGATAGGCACCTTAAACTTGTGAGGTACTTTAAAGTCAGCAATCAACCCGAGCTTGGCCATGTCAACGCCCAATGTGTTCTGATTTTCTATGTCTCTCATTTTGTCTTCCAGCGCCTTGAACCTGAGTCGAGCCTCAGCAGTCAACTCCGCCTCTGCACCTCTCTGAGAGAATATGTCATCCTGATGGTCCTCCAGCCACGGTTGAGGCACCACCATATTTCCTGCACCAACATTGCCGTTGACCGGCCCCATGTTAACATTGACTCCCAAACCCCCATTGACGGCGCCCGCCGCGTTTAGTCCGAGATTAGTCATAAGATTGCCGTTAGCACTACCGTTGCCCCCGGCAGCAGGAACAACGTTCTGTGGAGTATCCCCTTGAGGAGGAGTGGGCACGGCCCCGCCGTGAAGTATTCCATTACTGTCAACCCTGGAGATGAGCGGTTGAACCAAAGTACGAAGCTGGTCTTGCCCATTCGCAACTACTTGCATCAGCTCCATAAAACGATCCATCCTTTCACGAAGCTCTTGAACATCTGACTGTACCTGGTCCATGATTCTCGTCTGATTAGCGCGAGTTGAGTAGCGGTGGATGAATCTTTGATCAATCCTGGAGATCGAAAGCAGCTCGGAACCTGAGTACCTGAAAAACCTGTTAACATCAAAGGTTAGGAAAAGGTAACAGAATGTATGTCATGCAAGAATGCTTCATGCAAATGCATGCGTGTGTCTGTGTGCTTGAGAGATTATCCCCGATCCTGGCACCTGCTGACAATAATAAGGAGAGGGATCTGGGCCCAATCATGGAAGTAGTAACCTCACATAGCAATAGTCAGATTCGACACATCAAGGACCGAGAACTCATACGCATCAGTCTTTCTGAGAACGGCTGCAGTAACACAATGAGAGATCTTGAATCAGGGAAACGGTACCTGTCACAGACACACGCTAATGGAATGATTATGCAAGCTAATGCAAAATGCAGGTATGCAACAATATATCCAAGTGGCTGCTGTGGAGATTCGGTGTCAACAGTCACTGATGAGAAGGAAACCCCGGTGTAAAACCACTGATCTGATCTGCTGCGAATAACCATCTAATAGGATCGAGATCAAACTTCTGCCCTGACAAGAATAAAGGCCTGATAATAAAGACCCCGGATGCAAGATCAAGGAATATCTGTTGATGAAGTCTTCGGACCCCAAATCAAAAATCTGCCCTATCAAGAACAAAAATACAGCTGCTGATGAGATCTTCAAACCCCACTCAAAATCTGCCCTATCAAGAACAAAATAACAACTGCTGACGAGATCCTCAGACCCCACTCCAAAATCTGCTCCATCCAGAACAAACCTCTGATAACAATACTCTGATCGGAACCTGCTCTATCAGGAACAGACAAACACCCGATGATAAAATCCTCTGATCAAACCCTTGCTCTATCAAGAACATCTCTGCAACTGAGAACCCAACATAACTGATTCACTGTCGAGAAAACCAGGTAGTCTGGAGGTCAAAGTTTCCTGCAATATCCCAACCCCACTCACAGGTATGATGGACCTAATCCACAGACAAAGGTACGACATCCTATGCGGTTGTCAGCGTCACAGACTTTCATGAGTGACGATACGATTCCCAGAAGGAGTGGCATCATCAAGTCATGAAGAGGCCTCTCTTAGCTGACTTCCAAATGATCGGTCCCCAGAGTCGACAATCCTCACGTCTGGACTCCCCTCAGATCCTCAGGACCGGAAAGGAGCACCTCTGCAAGAATCTCGTCTGAGCGCAGATTTTCGTAGGGAACTGTGCCTGCTCAGCAGACAGGTTCGTCTACTACTTCTCCGCAACTATATCTAGGTGTGTACTCAAGCCCAGGTCCGGCTTTTCACTCACAGTAACATCCCTCTCCCACAGCAGCACAGATAATCATATCAAACTGGAAATAAAATGCGGGAAATAAAATGCGGGAAGTAAAAATGCGATAAATAAACGCAACCCAACAAGCAAACACACAAACGATAGGATTGACTCGCGTAGGGGATGGGAAACGGTCCCAGCATAAGGGATGGAAAAAGTCCCTAGACGCTATAAGTCCCCAGCAGAGTCGCCAGCTGCCGCTTGCGCGAAAATAAGGTGCCGGCAAAACAGAAGAGTCGCCACCTTTCGTTATTTATCCCTCAGAGCGGGAAAGGAAACGATCGGAAAAACCTGACGAATAAGGGTAAGACAAAGTCGTCGCAACCATTGTCTGGGTTCGGGAGTCGGTTACGCAAGGGGAAGGTATTAGCACCCCTCACGTCCGTCGTACTCGACGGGATCCTCGCTTGTTTGTTTACTTGGACGGGTTGGTTATAATCTATCTACCTATCAAGGCTGGCTGAAAAAGAAAAGAAAAATGACTCGGCAAAGCATCGCGCTTTATGCCTACGTATTCTCATCAGAGAATGAGAAATCAGAGTCAACGTAGTTCGGCTAACTACGGGGAGGAAGATGGGGAAGGTTGCTCGCTAGGATGTCGCATCCTATGCCTACGTACTTTCATCTGGTATGAAAGATCAGAGCAAACGTAGTTCGGCTAACTACGGGGAAAAATGGCTCAACTAGGAGGGAGACTATCAAGCCCTACTGTTATCATGCCATGGACTCATCCTATGGTTGAGGTTTGAACAGGGAACTCCTAGTTGTTGTCATGCATAGGTTTCAACCTAAAAGTCTATCATCAAATCCTCATCAGAGGAAATGAGAGTCCTAAGGGATCATGTCAATGATACACCAAAAAAAACATCAGCTTTAATAGTAAAATGCATGCAATGCAAGTGAGGGAGGAAATGTGTGTGGGGCTTCAGCCTCCACAAGCTCGTCTCGACCTCAAGCCAGTCATGAAATAACAGTAATCATACTGAAAATAAACAATATACTATCAAGCAGAAATAGATAAGGGAAATGAAGTGCCAACAGGCAAACAAAACACACATGCTTGAGAAAGAAAGAATCTACTCTCTAATCCTGACCCTAATCACAGAACCTGAATCAAATCTAAGCACTGAAGCAGGACCCTAAACAGGAGAAATCAATCCCAGTCTTCAAGCTTCAGAACAAGCTTACCAAAGAAAGGGAGCTAAGCAAGCAGGCTCATAGTGTCTTCCTCAGGAGAACACTAGGAGGTGTATACTCAGGAGTCATACCCTATGTGGCTCAACCACTGTGATCAGTTTATATTCCTCCTCAGGAGAAATTAAACTCACAAGCAGGCTCCAACATCACTGGATATTTAGGAAATCCTATCTGAACTAGTGGAGCTAAGTGAATAGACCCATAGGACCTTCCTCAGAAAAGTACTAGGAGGCTTCCACTTAGGAATTGTATCCTATGTGGCTCAACAACTGTGATCAGTTTACATTCCTCCTCAGGAGAAATTAAACTCACAAGTTGGCTCCAACATCATTGGATACTTGAGAAATCCTAGATAAACTAAGGGAACTAAGTGGATAGACCCATAGGACCTTCCTCAGGAAAGTACCAGGAGGCTTTCACTTAGGAGTTGTATCCCATGTGGCTCAACAACATGTGATCAGTTTACATTCCTCCTCAGGAGAAATTAAACTCACAAGTTGGCTCCAACATCATTGGATACTTAAGAAAGAGGTGAGAAGAAAGAATGAAAGTCATTCATAGTGCCTTCCTCAGGAAAGTACCATGAACTTCCTTCAAACTTCAGGATCTCAAACCTCACAGACAGGGAACAAACCAAGCTCTGGGTCTCTGAATCTTGATCTACAAGCTTCTCTTCATGATGCTCTCCATCAAGGTCTTCAAGGCAACACAAGCCCCTCAACAAATTCCCCACAATGAACCCCAAAGATGAACAGATAACCACAGGGGAGACAAAATCAATAGGCAACTTCAGAAAATACCTAAAAATACTAAACCAAGGGGGAAAAATCTAACAATTATTCACAAGGGTCTACAAAGTCTATTCATAACATCTACATAGGCCTCTACCTAAAAATCAAGACAAAACTTATTCAAAGAAAGGGAATTCTTCACCTAAGCACAACCTAAACCCTAATTAGGATACCCTACATCTATCCTAATTAAACTAATCAAAAATTAATTCTAAAATTCTAGAAAAAATCCTATGGGGAACTATGATTCAATATCTAATTGTACAAAAAAGAATGGATTAAAAACCCTAAGGGAAGGTCCTAAAACAATTCCTACAAAATCATGATATAAAACTAAACATTATAAAAGCCATTTAAAAGGAAAATCTATTAAAAATACTAAACTTAAAAATAAAATCTCATTTTTATTTTTAATATTTTCTACACATTATCATCTAATCATAGAAAAAAGAAGAATTAAAAGAGAGTTATTTTTCAATTTTTAATGAATTAATCAAAACAGAAAAATATTAAAAGAAAATTAAAACAATTAAATCAATTAAAAGGGGAGGGGGTTGGGATAGCAACTCACGCTAGTTGGTTTTGGTTGGGCCAGATAAAAAGGGGGGTGGGGATAGGAATTAAGCACATAATGGCTTTAAGTGAAACGACCGCGTATGGATGCACTCAGAATTCCTTCATAAACGAACTTCAAATCGTGGCCGTGAGATCTTGGCTTTGGTCAAGGGTCAGACTTGGATCCAAGGGCTACCAAGTCGTCTTCCCCAATTTCAAATATCTTGGAGCCAACTCCATTGATGAGCACTCAAGAACACTCCATCTGAAGCCACTCGTATCCCCTCCATTCTCCACTAAAATTAACAAAACAAAACCCAAACTTGCTCCATTTTTCACCCTGGTTCGAATTATGATCTCAAAATCCATTAATATGAACCCTAGCTCTAAACACGATAAAGATCCTAAAAACTGATCAAGAACCAATGTTGTCAATTCTCAAAATTGAATGTGCTAACAGGTTCCTCATCTCACACTGAGCGTTTCTAGCCAAAGAACTAAGACTATCCTTCACTATTAAGGGAGTTCTTGATCTCAACAGAATTTAGGTCACCATACGAATCATCACCAAATCGAGCCAAATTCTCCAGAAATGATCTACTACTAATACCTAACTATTCTAGCCTATCAATTCCAACAAATTGTGGATAAATTAAGGAGCAGAGAGAAAGATACCAACCTGCTAAAATGAGATGAACAAACCAAGGAATTCTTCAAATCAAGGCTTGATTCTTTCCAAATTCCTTCAATGGACCAATATCTCGCTTCTGTTTGCAACAAAACTCCTCGAAAGTGTCTGATTCCTTGAAACTGATTTTGAAATGCAGGCTACCAAACTCGAATGCAGGATCATCAATTATCCATGGATTCTCCCTCAGTTTGCTATGCACACACTCAGTAATACCAATGGAACTTGTTGCAGTTGAAATTATCAACTGAAATGATGTGGAACTCAGAACTTGGTTGTAACTTGCAAGTGAAGAAATGCAATTGTGCTCTTTCTCTCCTCTCTCAATTCTCTCTCTATCACCAACCTTGATCACTCTCTGATGCACTCTCTTTATAATGATGGATGGAAGAAGCTGGATCCTTCTAGAATCATCTAGAAAAGTGTGGAAAGTTCTTGAAAATCTCATGTGGGGGCATATTGGATTTCTCTCATCTCATGCCTCATGCCTTGCAATGTGGTCTTAAAATATCTTTACATGAGATATTGAGAAGGAGTGCACAACTACAAGCCTTGGTTTTGCCTTGTGTAAGGTTTTTTCAAGTTGCCTTCTTTTTCAAGTAACAAGTTTTCAAAGCAACCCCCATTTTAAAGCTTCAATTCAAAATTCTAGCTAAACCAATGTTCTCAAAATGATTTTTCCAATCAAAATGATATATTGGATGACCTATTTTGGATTTGTGGATCTTCCAAATCACTTTTCAAATTCAACTTTTCAAACTTATATGCCATTTTTAGTTCATTTTTGACCAATCATGTAATCTCATGTTATGGGCTTTTCCAACAATTTGTGACCTTCTTTCTAGACTTAAAATCACATTTTGAGCAACTTTCATGTTTTGAGTTTTTCCATTTGAGGCTTGGAAATAGGAGTTTTAGGCATTGGATAAAATGACCTATAACTGACAAATGACCAAAATACCCCTGTCTTGTTCAAACCATAAGTTGAGTTCCACAAATCCAATCAAGGACTTCTACCACTCAAATTAAAGCTTAGAAGATGCTCTTCAACATTCATGTTGACCAAGAAGTCATAGGAATCCTCCTACTAGGGCAAAAGTTGTCTGCAAGTTGGGTGACTTTCAAGGACCCAGATTCACACACCTCTGCTGACCTGTAATTTGTCAAAACCATAACTTGGGCTCTGTAACTCCTATCAAGGATTTCCACCACTCAAATTAAAGCTTAGAACAAGCTCTACAACATTCATGTTATGGGGAAGGTGAGATATCAATCACATCTTGAGCTAAAACTGCCTGGAAAATAGGGATCAAATTAGGGTTTTTCACTGACAATCCTTGGGGACCCTGACTTGAAACTTCTCAAACTCCTCAATCATGATGAGTTGGTCTAGGAATCATATTTATAACATTTCTATGCATCATTCAATGATCTCATGGCTCTTGGATTAGGTCTCAACCTTCTCCAAATCTTCAGCTGGTCTAGGGTTGACCCAGTCAAAACCCTAATTCTACCATTCATGGTTGAATCTCCTGAATTCTTGCATAATGACCTTTCTGGGCTTCCTGATGGCTATCAAGACATCTCATAGGCTTTCTCAAAACATCAAATTCATTCTCAAAGTCTCAGAACCATCTGAGGGACACCCACAACTTTCAAACTGTGAAGCACACAACCCTGGTTTCAACCCATTCCTCTGAGGATCTCTTGAACTTTCTGATGAAGGTATCCACTTTCAAACACTCAATGAATGAATAATTGTTGGTCAAATTTTGGGGTGCAACAGTCTTCTCGAGAGCAATCAAGTGATTTGTTAGATGAACAAATATTTTTTGTAAGGCAACAATAGATTCATCGGGCTGCATACAGAACATCTCATATTCTTGACTTAACGTGTTGAGTCTTGATCTTTTTACTTCTGCGGTTCCTTCATGCGTTTCTACCAAGGTGTCCCAAATCTCTTTTGCCGATCTACACTGTGATACACGGAAGAACTCGTCCATACTAAGAGCACTTTAGAGTATGTTGATTGCTTTCTTTTCATTAAGAATCTTTTTCTTATCGTCTTCATCATACGTGCTTTTCAACTTTGCGGTTCCAACGCCATTGACCACATTTACTGGATTGTGTGGTCTTTCTTTGATTGCTTCCCATATACCTTCTCCTTGGGGTTCAAGGTGTGCCTTCATTCTGATTTTCCAGAAATCAAAATATTCTCCAGAAAACAGTGGTGGTTTATTACTACTTCCATCGTCTTTGAAAACCGGGTTGGTGCTAGCGGAAGTCATACTGAATCTTTAGGAACAGGTTACCTTAACCTGCTCTAATGCCAATTGTAAGTTCAGAGTATGCCTAAGAGGGGGGGGGGGGGTGAATTAGGCTTTAGAAACTTTTTCCGGTTTTTCGATATTCTTGAATTTTTCTTCTTTAAGTTCTTGGTGATGAAAGCAGTAAAAGTAGAATGAAAAATGAACACCGAGATTTATAGTGGTTCCCATCATAATCCGAAGGTACTCCACTCCCCTTTCCACATGAAAGAGAGTTTTCACTATAGTTTTAGAATGTACAACCTATCACACCATCAACCGGTGAGGCCTACTATCTAACAACTATTTCAACAACTTAGTGAGCAAGAACAATCCTCTTGCAAGCACTAACCCTTGTGTCCAACAATCCTGGATCACAAGTCACAAAGAAATAATTCTTGTAATTTTGTAATTTGAGAGTGATACAATAGTAATATCAATACAAAGATTGATCTTCTCCTTTTGATCAGAATTCACTTTTCAATATCAATACAAGTGTTCAAAAATTCTGGATATGAAATGGTATGAACAGTATGAACACTTTTTGAAGATATTTGAAAATATTTGAAAAGTAGTGAATTTAATTCAATGAATATTTTGAAAATTATTGGAGGTGTTTTTCAATTTGAAATTTTCAGAATTTATATGAGTCAAACACCATTTCAAAAAGGTATAATTGAGTATGAATCAAATAATCAAAAGGTATAACATTCAAACACAATTTGAATTTAAAAAGAAACAAATTTTCAAAATTCGTTCAGTGTTAATCGGTTAACCATATAGGTTAATCGATTAACACTTGAACGTTGGCCCAGAGAATTCAAAATTAAAGGCCGTTAACCAATTAACCCATATGGTTAATCGGTTAACACTGTTAAAACTCAGAAAAATACTTGAGTTAAAAGTGTTATACCAATTCCAAATGATTTTAAAAACATGCAAATGCAAAGTGTTGATATGTTAAATTATTTGAACACTTGTATATCAATTAAAGGAGTGAATATAGATATACCGAAGCTTGAGTCCAAATCTTGACAGTTGAATGATCATTTGCACATGATGCTTGATTTGCTTGACAACATTCCATAGTCTTGATCTTGATCAATTTTAAAAGCTTTGACTTTTTGCAATCATGGAATGAGCTTGAGTCTTTGTTGACATCATCAAAACCTTGAGATTGAACTGTGCTTCTACAAGTTGAAGGGGAGGGGTTTAAGCACTTTTGTAGGCAAATACAACCCCAATTTTGTATACCGTCAAGGAGAACCGTAGCTAGGGACTGCTATCAGTTATATCTTGATGAGAAAGTGAGTTTGAAAGCGTTCTTTAAGTCTGATTGTAGTAGAGTTGCAATTACAACAGATTGTTGGACTTCTGTCCAAAACCTAAATTACTTGACCCTCACTGCCCATTTTATCGATAGAGATTGGAATTACCAAAAAAGAATAATAAGCTTTACGGTTATTCCAAATCACCGGGGTAAAACTGTTGGTAAGAAAGTTGAGGACGTGTTGAAGGAGTGGGGGCTGAGAAATGTGTCTACCATCACGGTGGATAATGCATCATCAAATGATGTTGCTGTTAAATATTTGGAACAAAAAGTAAGAAACATGGATGGACTTTTAATGGATGGGTTTGGGTTTCACATGAGGTGTTGTGCCCATTTATTGAATCTAGTTGTGAGAGATGGATTACAAGTAGCTAACACCTCAATTTCAAGTGTTAGAAATGCAATTAGGTTTGTTAGATCTTCCCCCCATAGGGCTTTAAAGTTTAAGGAATATATGGAATATGCTGGGATCTTATGCAAGAAGTCAGTATGTCTTGATGTTTCAACTCGATGGAACTCGACATATTTGATGTTAGATGCGGCTGAAAAGTTTCAAACAGCTTTTGATAAGTTAGAAGATGAGGATGAAGCGTATAAGGATTTCTTTGAGGTTGATTCCCCCTAGTAGTCAAGATTGGGTTAATGTTAGGGTGTTTATAAAGTTTTTGAAGAATTATTATGAAGCGACAAAGGTATTTTCTGTTTCAACAAAAGCAAGCTTGCATACTGCTTTTTCGTACTTGGCTGCCATTTACATTGAGCTTAAGAAATTAAACATGGACCTTAATGGATTGTTTGCTGAGGTGGCTAGGGACATGTTGGAAAAGTATAATAAATATTGGGTTGATATCACTAAGATGAACCAACTCCTTTATTTTGGTGTTATCTTTGATCCCCGGTATAAGTTAAGATCTGTAGAATGGTGCTTTAATGATATGTATGGAAAAGAATCTGACACTACGAAATCCCTATTAAAAGACATCAATGACAATCTTTCAAAGATGTTCAATCTTTACAAACAAGAATATGACACTGCTGAAGGCTCAATTCCACCTGTTGCAGCGGTTGTTTCTCATGGTGAAATAGCTGCCAACGATGAAGTAATCACATCTATAGCTAGGGAAAATGCATTTCAGGAACATTTGTTGTCTATGGATTCAGTGAAAGAAGAAACAGAGCTTCAAAACTATATAGAAGGAAAATGTTTAACTTTTAATGAGAAGGATAATAAAAAGTTTGACATTCTTTGTTGGTGGAAACATAATGGCGGTCAATACCCAATTCTGTCCCAAATAGTTAGAGATATCATGCCTACGCCAGTTTCAACCGTGGCTTCTGAGAGTGCTTTTAGCACGGGTGGGAGAGTTTTAGAGGTATATAGAAGCTCTCTCAAACCAGAAATGGAAGAGGCTCTAATTTGTGCTCAGAATTGGTTGAGGCCTTCTTTTTACGAATTCAAAGACTTGGAATTCAACGAGGAGTATGAGATTTCTGAAGATGTTTTACAAGGTATTGTTTAAATATTTCTTAAGTGTTTTGTAATATTTTACTAATTTTTTTTTATAATGTATTATAGGATTTACTGAAACTTCAGCCGGAAGTGGAGTTCTGTCATCCTCTCCGACTCAGTCACAGCCTTCTGGCTGTGTCTAAAACAAATCAAGGTTGAAATCACTTGTATTTTATTAATCCGTGTTTTTTTTAGTATATTATGTATTCTAATGTTTTATGCGATTTTTTCAGCCATTTTTTTGAATGTTTTGGAGTCATGAAAGACTCATTTTTTTTGAAGCCATGAACAACACAGCCGAACACTTTTTGAAATACTAGTAAAACAGTCATGCACATCAAAGCTCACAGAACACAGCCAAACACTTTTTGAGGTACGATGCAAAACTTGATTACGTCCTGGTTTGTTCAGGCTGTGAATTTTGAGTTGAATTCGTGCTTTTTGATTACGTTCTGGTTTGTTCTGGATGTGAATTTTGTTGATGGAATGAAACCCTCTCTTATTCCTAGTTATCAAGTTTGTGTATATGAAATGAAACCATGCTTATTTTCTTCACGCTTAAAAACTAAGTAATCTGGATTTGATTTTGTGTTTGATTTGATCCACTAGTGTTGTAACTATATAAGATTTAATTTGATGCTTCTGCAAATGGAGTGATGCAGGCAATGCAACACAAGGTTTTCAGTGTACATGGCATTGCTGTTACTGCTGGTGAGGTATGCTCAGCCATGATTCATCATGATTGTAGTATTGATGATTTCAATTTTGTAAATTTATAACTTGGTATATTAAGTGTAAGAGCACAGATTGTATCTTAGTAATATCTCTATGTTTTGATGATAACATTAATGATAATTTGTATACAAGAATTATACTCTCTAAATTTGTTCTAAACTGTTTTCTACAGGCACAAAAGATTTTAATCTTAAAGAGCAAATTTGATGTGAACAATAAATTCTGAATGGCTCAAGAGCATCTGAAGATTAGAAGAATCTGAAGTATAAGAGCTTAGTCATCAAGATTCTGAAGATACAACACGCTGCATATATTATCAAGAATCTGAATGAAAGAAGACTCTGAGTGAAGAGACTCTGAATGAAAGAAGACTCTGAGTGAAGAGACTCTGAATGAGAGAAGACTCTGATCTGAGTGAAGACTCTGATCTAAGAGCATGTTACGCTTCAAACACACAGCTGCACCAGACTCTGATTCAGCAACATCTGAAGAACATCTTAGGCTCTGAAGTTTCCAGAAGATTCTGAAGACTGAAGACTCTGATATTGATTGTTGATCTGAACTATCTGAAGAATTATTTGAAGAAGATTATTTTAATATATCCGTTGGAATATGCCAGCAAATCTTTCCTTAATTGGGATAGACATAAATCTCTGCAAGAAGATTATTCCTCTGATACATTCCATATATGGTATATTCACAGCTCAGCAGACAATTGCTACACCCACATTTTGTGCGCCGTCTCTCTGCTGCAATAGTACAAAGGACTGTACCTTTTTGATATTGGAAATATCTTCTCCAACGGTAAAATATTCTCTCCAATATTCAAGTGGCTATATAAAGGAAATCATAGCTCATTCTTCAAGTGACGAAATCAATTGCAAGAACACTCTCACGCGAAAAGCTCTCATATTCTTTGCTGTTCATACATTGTTCTAAACTTAGAGAAATAACACAGTTGTGTTTATAGCTTTCATAGAAGCAATTTATTACTCTTACATTGTATTACATTAATTTGTAAAGGAAGTTTTCCTTAAGAGGATCTAGGTTAGATCAGTAGCTCTTGAGAAGACTAAGAACAGTTGTTCTTAGGTGTTGTTTTCCTTAAGAGGATCTAGGTTAGATCAGTAGCTCTTGAGAAGACTAAGAACAGTTGTTCTTAGGTGTTGCTATTTGTAATCAGTTGATTTGAATAGTGGATTAAGTCCTTGTTGAGAAAGGCAAATCACTCTTGGAAAGGGTGGACTGGAGTAGTTGAGTTCAACGAACCAGGATAAAAATACTTGAGTTTTTATCTTTGATTATTTTCTGTCATACTTATTCAACCCCCCCTTCTAAGTATTTTCTCACCTTCAGTTGGCATCAGAGCTCCGGTTCTGCGTGTGCATTCACTTAACCGTGACAGATAAAGATCCAGTGAGAAGAATACTCTGTTATTTATTTGGTTGCTAATATGGGTGATATTCCTACATCAAGCAACAAATATGAAGGAGACAGAATCAGCACCAAACCTCCAATGTTTGATGGAGAAAAATTTGATTATTGGAAAGATAGACTTGAAAGTTTTTTCTTGGGGTATGATGCTGATCTCTGGGATTTAGTCATTGATGGATATGAACATCCTACTAAGGATGGCAAAAAGATTGATAGAAAATCAATGACTGAGGAGCAGAAGAAAGAATTCAAGAATCATCACAAAGCCAGAACCATACTTCTTAATGCAATCTCTCATACAGAGTATGAGAAGATTACCAACAGAGACACTGCTCATGATATGTTTGAGTCTCTCAAAATGACTCATGAGGGAAACTCTCAGGTGAAAGAAACAAAGGCTCTGGCGCTGATACAGAAGTATGAAGCGTTCAAGATGGAAGAATCTGAGAACATTGAGACTATGTTTTCCAGATTTCAGATTCTAACAGCTGGGTTGAAAGTTCTGGACAAGGGCTACTCAACATCTGATCATGTCAAGAAGATCATCAGAAGTCTTCCTACCAGATGGAGACCTATGGTGACTGCATTGAAGCTGGCCAAGGATCTGAACAAAATCTCATTAGAAGAACTCATCAGTTCTTTGAGAAGTCATGAGATTGAGCTGGAGGAAGATGAACCCCAGAAGAAAGATAAAGGTAAATCCTTAGCTTTTAAATCTAACAAATCTGTTAAAGCTTTGCAGGTAAATGAAGAAAGCTCTGAGGAATCTTCTTCTGAAGAAGAAGATGAACTATCCATGCTGTCCAGAAGGATCAACAAACTCTGGAAGCACAAAGGGAAGAAGTTCAACAACTTCAGAAGATCTGATCAAAAGAGAGAATCTTCTGGACACAGAAGATCTGGCAAGAAAGAGGGCACTTGCTATGAATGTAAAGAACCTGGACACTACAAGAGTGAATGTCCCAAACTTCAAAAGGAAAAACCCAAAAGGAAGTTTGATAAAAAGAAAAAGGTTCTGATGGCTACATGGGATGACTCAGATGAATCTGAATCATCTTCTGAATCTGAGGAAGAATGTGCAAATGTTGCGCTGATGGCCAACACAAATGATCAAGATGAAGGAACGTCATCATCTGAATCTGAGTCAGAATCAGACTCTGACTCTGAAGAGGTATTTTCTGAATTCTCCAGAGCTGAACTTGTTGAAAGTTTATCTGACATGTTGGAAAGCTACAGCAAGATTAAACTCAAATACAAGAAGCTGAAAAGCAATCTTGAATCTGAGATTGATCTTCTGAGAACAGAACTTGTTGAGCAGAAAGAAATAAATTTAAAACTCAAAAATGATTTAGAAACAACTCAACAAGAATCTGATACTGAAACAGAGTCAAGTGAAAATATTTTAGAAAAATATGACTCCAGTTTTAAAAGATTCCTCACTAAAAGCATAGACAGAAGCAAAATGGCTTCTATGATCTATGGTGTTAGTGGGAACAACAGAAGAGGCATTGGATGTGAATCTTCCTCTGGAAGCAATCCAAAATCTGTTGATAAACTCTTCATCAAGAAGACTCCTCTGTATTCTCATTTTAAGTTTGGTCATCTGAATGATATTAAACATACAAGCTCTGAAAAGAGTACTTATGTGTTTAAGCCAAGGGCCAGCCAGAATAAACACTATGTTGAAAAACAGAAGTTTAGGCAAAACCACAGAACATCTAACCCCAAAGGACCCAAGAAGATCTGGGTACCTAAAAGTAAAATAATACCTGTTGCAGATGTTCTTAGCAGCAAAATCCAGACACCAATCATGGTACCTGGACTCTGGATGCTCACGACATATGACGGGCGAAAGGTCTATGTTCCAAAGCCTAGAACTTAGATCTGGAGGGGACGTGAAATTTGGAGGGAACCAGAAGGGCAAGATCATTGGCTCTGGTACAATAGGTAATGGTAACCTACCCTCTATTTCTAATGTTCTGTTAGTTGAAGGATTGAAACATAATCTATTGTCCATAAGTCAATTAAGTGACAATGGTTATGATATCATCTTTAATCAAAAATGTTGCAAAGCTGTATGTCAAAAGAATGGTTCAATCCTATTCAGTGGAAAGAGGAAAAACAACATTTACAAAATTAACCTTTCAGAACTTAAAGTTCAAAATGTAAAATGCCTTTTATCTGTGAATGATGAGCAATGGGTCTGGCATAGAAGATTGGGACATATTAATATGAGACGTATATCTCAGATTAATAAACTCAATCTGGTCAGAGGACTCCCTAATCTGAAGTTCAATTCAGATGCTCTGTGTGGCGCATGTCAAAAGGGTAAATTTTCAAAATCTCATTTTAAACCAAAAAATGTTGTTTCCACTTCTAGACCATTGGAATTACTTCATATTGATCTGTTTGGACCAGTGAAAACTGCATCCATCAGAGGCAAGAAGTATGGGTTAGTCATTGTAGATGACTACAGCAGATGAACATGGGTAAAGTTTCTAAAACACAAGGATGAGTCTCATTCTGTGTTCATTGACTTCTGCAATCAAGTCCAGACTGAAAAAGAATGCAAAATTATTAAAGTCAGAAGTGATCATGGTGGTGAATTTGAAAACAAATATTTTGAAAAATATTTTTCTGAAAAAGGAATTGCACATGATTTCTCCTGTCCTAGAACTCCACAACAAAATGGAGTTGTAGAGAGGAAAAATAGAACATTGCAAGAAATGGCCAGAACCATGATCAACGAGACAAATCTGGCAAAATACTTTTGGGCAGAAGCAATAAATACAGCATGTTATATTCAGAACAGAGTGTCTGTAAGACCTCTTCTGGAAAAGACTCCCTATGAATTGTGGAGAAACAGAAAGCCCAACATTGCTTATTTTCATCCATTTGGATGTATTTGTTATATGCTTAACACTAAAGATCATCTGAACAAGTTTGATTCCAAAGCACAGAAGTGTTTCATGCTTGGTTATTCTGAACGCTCTAAAGGCTACAGAGTATTCAATACTGAAACACAGATTGTGGAAGAATCTATTCATGTTAGATTTGATGATAAGCTTGGCTCTGAAAAGCCAAAGCAAGTTGAAAGTTCTGCAGATAGAGAAGTTATTCTCACAGACTCTGAAGGCTCAGAGGCAGACAAGACTGAAGACAAAGACTTTGAAGCAAACCCAGATGCTACGCCTCTAACTTCCCAACTTGACAATCTGCATATTTCTGAAAGACCAACAGTCAGAGGATCTTCTTCCAGAATGAAAGCTTCTCATCCAGAGGATGTGATAATTGGAAAGAAAGATGATCCAATAAGGACAAGAGCATTTCTCAGAACTTCTGAATCTTCCTTCTGTGGCTTAGTGTCAATTATAGAACCAACATCTGTTGATGAGGCTCTGGAAGATAATGAATGGATTTTAGCTATGCAAGAGGAGCTGAATCAATTCACAAGGAATGAAGTCTGGGATCTGGTTCCAAGACCTAAAGGTTTCAATGTCATTGGAACAAAATGGGTTTTCAGAAATAAACTTAATGAGAAAGGAGAAGTTGAAAGGAACAAAGCAAGACTGGTTGCTCAAGGCTACAGTCAACAAGAAGGCATAGACTACACAGAAACATATGCTCCTGTTGCAAGGTTAGAGTCTATACGCTTGCTTATTTCATTTGCTGCACAACATAACATCACTCTTTATCAGATGGATGTTAAAAGTGCTTTTCTTAATGGAATTATAGAAGAGGAAGTGTATGTCCACCAACCTCCTGGTTTTGAAAATGAAAATTTTCCAGATCATGTTTACAAACTGAAAAAATCTCTTTATGGACTAAAACAAGCTCCCAGAGCTTGGTATGAGAGGTTGAGTAATTTTCTTCTGAAGAAAAATTTCATCAGAGGAAAAGTGGATACCACACTATTTTGTAAAACCATTAAGAAAGATTTGTTGATTTATCAAATTTATGTAGATGATATTATTTTTGGATCAACAAATATTATGCTTGGAAAGGAGTTTGCTAAATGTATGCAGGCAGAATTTGAGATGAGCATGATGGGAGAACTGAGATTCTTTCTGGGAATCCAAGTAAATCAGACTCCAGAGTGCACCTACATACATCAGACCAAGTATGTTAAAGAGCTTCTGAAGAAGTTTAACATGCTGGATAGCAAAATGGCAAAGACTCCAATGCATCCTACAAGCACTCTAGGTAAGGAAGAGGTAAGTAAGAAGGTAGATCAGAAACTCTACAGAGGTATGATAGGATCTCTTCTTTATTTGACTGCTTCTAGACCAGACATTCTGTTTAGTGTTTGTTTATGTGCTAGATTCCAATCAGATCCTAGAGAATCACACTTAACTGCTGTTAAGAGGATTCTAAGGTATCTGAAAGGTACTGCTAATGTTGGATTGTGTTACAGAAGATCTGACGAATATTCACTAGTTGGATTCTGTGATGCTGACTATGCTGGAGATAGAGTTGAGCGCAAAAGTACTTCTGGAAGCTGTCAGTTTCTTGGAAGTCATCTGATCTCGTGGTACAGCAAGAAGCAACCAACAATTGCACTATCAACCACAGAGGCAGAATACATTGCTGCTGCTGGATGTTCCACTCAGATGCTCTGGATGAAGAGTCAACTAGAAGATTATCAAATCTATGAGAGTAATCTTTCTATCTTCTGTGATAATACTTCTGCTATATGTTTATCCAAAAATCCAATTTTACACTCTAAGGCCAAACATATAGAGATTAAACATCATTTCATCAGAGACTATGTTCAGAAGGGTGTAATAAATTTAGCCTTTGTTGATACAGATCATCAATGGGCAGATATTTTCACAAAACCCCTTGCTGAAGATAGGTTTAAGTTTATTCTGAAAAATATTTGTATGGATTTTTGTCCAGAGTAATATTTCTCAGAGTCAACTTCTCAGATGCTAAGTGTTTAACACTCTGAAGTATTTCATCTGTCTTGCTTGTTTAATTTATCTGTGAATTATTTTTTTTGTGTGAAACTCTGAACTGACCATTTCAGAGGATCTGAAAGTTGAAAACGTTTCATTTCTTAAGAGTTATAGAATCACATGCAAGCAAACACGTGTCACTCAGAATCTGAAAAGATGGAGTACACCTACTGATTATGACGTTTAAGGTATTGCTTTGAAAATCTCAATCTGTATTGATTTTCCCCCAAATGTCATATCATAATTAAAAATGATTACTTTTCATTTAATGCAAACGTGCGTATGTGTCCTATGTGTGTCTGTTGTGTTTCCCATGTTTGCTTTATTTGTCTATATAAACCATTCTCATAACACATTCACACTTTTCACATTCACAAACACATATGCGCTTTTGTTTGTTGTTCTCTCTCTTTGCAAACCCTAAAAGAACTCAGAAACCTTCATCTTCTTCATCATCGTCAACAATGGCATCTACTTCAAACGCTGTTACTACCAAAAATGCTACCACTGTCATAGAACCAGTACGCACTCTCCTAACTGCTGTTGATTCACTAGAAGTACTGTGTGAAAGTTTCGTGGACTTAGAAGATCTTGCTGAAAATGGGTTTGATCTGATTTCTTCAATCAAAGCACAAGGCTGGGACGGTTACTTTGACAGGCTTATGGGTCCTGTGTATCCAAAGTTAGTGAAGGAGTTCTGGATCCATGCATATGCTACTCCAAAGTTCATTCACTCCTCTGTGCTGGGAAAAAAGATAGTTATCACTGAAAACCTGATAAGGAAACTCATAGGTTTTAAGGCAACTGATGGAGTAACCTCTCTGTCTTCTGCGCGTGAAGACCTGAAAGATGTATGTCAAGAAATCTGTACTACTGGTGAACCTTGTAAGAAGGTTAAGTTCTTGAGACCCACTTACAAGATATGGGCTAAGATTTTCATGAGCACCATCTTTCACAGACCCTCTTCAAACTCTTCTGATTATGTTAATGCTGAACAACTTTACTTCATGTATTGTTTACACCAAAACATTCAGATTGATCTTCCATATTTGTTGTTTAATCATCTGGTGTCTCACGTCAAGGAAACAAGGGAAACAGCCAGAGATAAATCTGGAAAAGTCAGAACATGGATCCCTATGGGAAGGCTGATTTCAGATATTCTGATAGAAAACCAACTTGTGGCGCATCTGCAAGAGGCTGGGTTGACAGAAGATCTGACTTATATCATTGGCTCTGAAATAAACGGTTTAACTCTGAGAAGGATGAAACTGGTTGATGATTTATCTGAGAAACCAAGGAAAACTAACTCTGAAGAAGTTAGGGGAAGAAGGATTCCTGTTAAGGAATTTCCTTTATTCACCTCAGATGAACCTAGAGAAATTATTGCTGAGTATGTTGCTCGCTGCATAAAAGATGGTGTTGAGATTCCTGCCAATCTTTTGCAGAAGGAAGGCCAAGTTCTTCCTGATTTGACAAGGGAAAGAAGACGTAAGAGAAAAGTTGATAGTGAAGGTCATCAGAAGAAAAGGAAGCATTCAGATGCTGAAAAGAAGAAGAAAAGGAAGAAGCTGAAGAAGGTTCAACCAAATCCTCCTGCAGCAACTTTTGAAGAAATTAGAGATACTCTGAAACAGGTATTTAACACTGATTCTAATCCTGTTCATCATTCTGATACCCCCACACATACACCACAATCCAAGCAACCAACAAACATACAAACAGAAATTCCACAACAAACTCAACAAACAACACCACAACCACAAAACACTATCCTAGAATATACCATTCCAGAGGATGTTCATCCTGATGAGATATTAGATGTCACACCTTTAAACCAGTCTGTCATTTTATCTTCAACTTCTGAAAAATCTAACCACTCTGATGCATCATCTGATGATGAATCATCTGGTTACATTAATGAATGCTTGAATGATCTCAAACAACCTCGTTCTGAGAGTGTTTGGAAACAGCTGTTTAAATCTCCAACTTCTGAACATCCACCTTCTCCACAAAATTCCCCAACTCAAACTCTCACTCCACAACCTCTTGAAATCCAAAACACTCCACAACCAACAGAAACCCAACCAATTCCCTCAATACCTCAACCACAACATTCTGACCAACAAACATCTGAACCACAAACCAACCAACCAACATCTGAACCACAAATCAATCCTCAACCTTCTGAACCACAAACATCTGAACATCCATCCTCACAACCTCAACCTTCTGAACAAACACCACAAACACAACTAACCCAACCAAGAAAACCCAGAATCCCTGATGAAGCAGAATTGGGATCACGTGTTTATACTCTGTTAAGAGATTTTGATAAGGATAATGTCTCAGACTTTGCTGACATTATGGATGTTTGCATGACTACTATGGACAAAGAGGCTGCTGACGCTGTTTGGAAGAAATATCTTTATAGACTGAATAGGGAGGCTTTGAAAATCAGGACTCAATGTCTTAGATTGTCAAAAGTAAGGTTTGCTGCTTATCAAAAACGGATTAAGAAAAACACTCCTCCTATTCTTCTTCTAGAAGCTCCTCCACCTCCAGAAATTCCTGCACCTGATGTTACTCAGACAGTTTCAGAATCTACAGTTTCAGAATCTACAGATCTTCAGAAGGATGTCAAAGAACTTAAGGATTTTATGGTTGATCAAAAGAAAACAAATGAAGAAATGAAAACTTGGATGGCTAAGCAAGATGAAAATTCAGAAAGGATTACAGCACTGCTGCAACTCATTGCTTCTCAACAAGCCTCATCTGCTAAACCTACTTGATGTTTTGCACAAGTTTTTCATGTTTTGCTTTGTTTTGATTTTCTTCTGATATGTTTTGTATGCTTTTATCTGCATCTGGATGTTCTCTTGACTTTATGACAATGATCTTTTTGCTTATCTGGATATGTGTTTCTTCTGCATCTTTACTGTCTTTTAAAATTCTTTTTGATTATGACAAAAAGGGGGAGAAACAAAATAGAATCTGATTGTTCAAATCTATAAGCAATTATCTGAACTAAGTCAGACATGTTACTAACTTTCTTTGAATTTAAGTGTCCCAGATATTATTAAAAAATCTGACAAATTTCATTGAAGTTTTTCCTGAGATCTATCTTTTCAGAACCTGATCAAAAATAGCTAAATCTGAGTAGACCAGACTCTGATATCTAACCTTGAGTACTATGATCTAAAAGATAACTCAAGACAGGAAATGGCAAGATAAACAACCAGGTGTTCTGAAGTTGTTCATCTGGCATCAAGCTTTAATATGGCATCAAGCTCTGACTCTAGAAGTCAAACATATGTCAACCAGGCTTCAATCAGGCTCTGAATCTGAAATGTACTCAACCAGAAAGGGAAGTATCTAATTCCATTAGAGTATTCATTTCAGGGGGAGATTGTTAATCTCAGGGGGAGTAATTTTAATTCATATTTTTATTGAACAAATTTCTCATGTTTTGTCATCATCAAAAAGGGGGAGATTGTAAGAGCACAGATTGTATCTTAGTAATATCTCTATGTTTTGATGATAACATTAATGATAATTTGTATACAAGAATTATACTCTCTAAATTTGTTCTAAACTGTTTTCTACAGGCACAAAAGATTTTAATCTTAAAGAGCAAATTTGATGTGAACAATAAATTCTGAATGGCTCAAGAGCATCTGAAGATTAGAAGAATCTGAAGTATAAGAGCTTAGTCATCAAGATTCTGAAGATACAACACGCTGCATATATTATCAAGAATCTGAATGAAAGAAGACTCTGAGTGAAGAGACTCTGAATGAAAGAAGACTCTGAGTGAAGAGACTCTGAATGAGAGAAGACTCTGATCTGAGTGAAGACTCTGATCTAAGAGCATGTTACGCTTCAAACACACAGCTGCACCAGACTCTGATTCAGCAACATCTGAAGAACATCTTAGGCTCTGAAGTTTCCAGAAGATTCTGAAGACTGAAGACTCTGATATTGATTGTTGATCTGAACTATCTGAAGAATTATTTGAAGAAGATTATTTTAATATATCCGTTGGAATATGCCAGCAAATCTTTCCTTAATTGGGATAGACATAAATCTCTGCAAGAAGATTATTCCTCTGATACATTCCATATATGGTATATTCACAGCTCAGCAGACAATTGCTACACCCACATTTTGTGCGCCGTCTCTCTGCTGCAATAGTACAAAGGACTGTACCTTTTTGATATTGGAAATATCTTCTCCAACGGTAAAATATTCTCTCCAATATTCAAGTGGCTATATAAAGGAAATCATAGCTCATTCTTCAAGTGACGAAATCAATTGCAAGAACACTCTCACGCGAAAAGCTCTCATATTCTTTGCTGTTCATACATTGTTCTAAACTTAGAGAAATAACACAGTTGTGTTTATAGCTTTCATAGAAGCAATTTATTACTCTTACATTGTATTACATTAATTTGTAAAGGAAGTTTTCCTTAAGAGGATCTAGGTTAGATCAGTAGCTCTTGAGAAGACTAAGAACAGTTGTTCTTAGGTGTTGTTTTCCTTAAGAGGATCTAGGTTAGATCAGTAGCTCTTGAGAAGACTAAGAACAGTTGTTCTTAGGTTTTGCTATTTGTAATCAGTTGATTTGAATAGTGGATTAAGTCCTTGTTGAGAAAGGCAAATCACTCTTGGAAAGGGTGGACTGGAGTAGTTGAGTTCAACGAACCAGGATAAAAATACTTGAGTTTTTATCTTTGATTATTTTCTGTCATACTTATTCAACCCCCCCTTCTAAGTATTTTCTCACCTTCATTAAGTTCTTTGTGAAAGTAAGTTGATGGACTCTTTGCAGAGGGCTTGTACCTTTGAGGCTGAACTTGCTGCACTCTTAAGAATTAGTCACAAATATGGGAAATGTGGAGCACAAGTGCTATTTACCATGGGTATATTAGAGCATCTTTCATCAGGCAGGTCAACTAATTCACAGGTGACTGATTATTTTCCTTGAGACTGTCACGTTTGATTTTCATTTCACCTAATCTTTAATCAAGCTAACTTCCTATCATTCTATGATTGACTCTTCTAGCATCTGTGTTTTAGTGTAATTTTAGTAGTATACATTCAACTGCATGGATGTTTCTTTCAAATACCGGTATGAAGGAAATAATGTTCTAACAAAAATTGTATTATCTGGGCCAACTCATGAGATTTGCCCATTCTGGTTAAATCTGTGACTCATAGCATTGGGATTGTTAGTTCTGCTAACTTAGTTGTCTTAGGAATATTGTATCTGTGACTCATAGCAGGTGGGATTGTTTAAGATAAGGCCAAAAGTTAGGTTAGCTCTTTTGAATCTTGTGATCCCCTATGATGATTTGATTTCCATCATCATGGATTGGTTGAGATTGAGATGCTGTCGAGAGTTAGAACAACTCCAGTTTTTATTAAGAGAACTTTTGATGATGCTACTCAGCATGGGTAGCTTTAAGTGAGCTTTGCAACACCACACCACTTTGAAACAACTCATTCATTTTTTGTTGTAATGATGCAACTCTTAAAACCTCATGATAGGTCCCATAATTTACTCAATATATTGCTAAAGACGAGTTGCTTCACCAAAACAATCATCCTTGCCAGTTTCTACACGTCAATCTCTACCAATGGTTAAGAACATACTTTTTGAAAAAGACTATCTAAAGACTGTTATCTGTTGGAGATGCTCTAAGTTTGGAATCTTCAGGAACCATTTCTGATTGGAATTTACCATTCATGTTCCTTAAGTTTAAGGAGGGATCTTTACATGATGAAGTAAGGAAGGAACATTATCAGAAAATCATTTTCCAACTCAATTATTCAAATGGTTGCACCATTTGAGATGCTGCTAGTTCTTTTGAAACTCGTATTTCCCTTGGATCAATGAATTCCATTTGATAGCAGTACCATGAACAACTGAGTATCACACATTTCCATACCTTATATTGCAGGTTCTTTGGTGACATCCGTCCAAATCTTCTAGTCCAAACTGTATCATGCATTGCCATACCTCTTATGGCCATTTTGTTGCCTCCAATGTACACACATTCAACATATTGGTTATGGCTGCAGGTTTTTACTTTTGGTATGATATAATACCTGCTTTGATTCAACACTCCTTTAAATTGCTCTAAATTTCAAATAAATTCTTGGCAGGATTTTATCCTCTAGCTATGCTGCAAGAGACTGCTGATAGATTGATTTATGCAGCAACTTTTCATACTATAAGAGGGAGGTAAGAGATAAGGCATGTTGCAGCATTATTTGTGTTTGTTTTTTGACTATATGACGTTTTAACCTTTAGGATTTTAAAATAAACATGCCAAAATTTCCCTTGCATGTATTATTTTTCAAATAAGCACATACACACTTTAACTGGCCAATCAATTCGGATGTTTGTGATTGTTCCCTTCTAGCAATGTAATTTATACCATTTTCACAAATGTTTTGAAAGTTGTACTATTGAACTTACAAGATTGATCAATTCAATAAGTATTTGAAAATGCACATGCACAATCACACACTTTAAAGCTCACAGAACAAACTGGGCTGGAGTTTAATGGCAAACAGATATATTCTTTTGTTCTTTGTTGTTTTTATATTAATTGGTGTTTTATATGTGCAGTTGCTGAGAACGGTTCTGCAACTGCAAAGTAATAAGGATAATGTCAGTGCAGACCTTTGCATACATTTCAAGTCATGGTTTCACAATGGTGCTTTAGCTTTGTTGGTTTATGCTATTAGATTTATTTGGCTTTGTTTATGTTACTACATGTATTAAATTATGTTGGAAGGATTAATTTAAACTTAGATTTTATATGGTCTTTGGAAGGATTAATTTTAATTTTAGTTAAACAATTTGATTTTATATTGAATTTGTTATATTTATTTTATTGGGCCCAAATTCGTCAAATCCGGAGAAACTCGAATTGAAGGTCCGAACCCGAATAAAACCGAATCCGAAAAACCCGAAATCCAATCCGGTTAAAATTAGATTACAATTACTCACCCGATGGATTGGTTGGATTAAGATTCTGGACCCGAACCCGAACCGATCCGCAGCCCAACCCTAACTCATTGTTTGCTTTTTCAAAACTCATGAAACAAAGGAATAAAAGTTCTTCTCTCACCTTTTTATAAACTTTAAACTCATCATGTTATGCACAACAAGTGAAAGAAAAAAAATATCTCTGTCCTATGTTCTCTCTCATTCTAATAATTAAGAAACACAACCCTATATCTATCATGTTTAACCAGAAGAACTCAAAAAAAATAATATACCATGATGTTGTTCAAAAACTCATTACAAGGCTTCACATACCAAAACAAGTCGAACAAAAACAATCCAAATGAAATGAATCGAAAATACATATCAAGAACATAACATCACTTTATTAATAAAACATTAATCTTATACGAAGAGCAAACAAAAATACAGTTTGAAGAGTTACCAACAAGATCACGACGCCAATGATGCTGAGTTGCTGCGATATTTCAATGGCGGAGGAGCTCGATTTTGAGAAAGAAACGGTGGTTGTGAGAAGTAGAAGGATTGGAAGAAAAAAAATAAGTAAGATGAAGGTATTTTTTTTAAATATGCAGGTGGGGTGGGAGTTTATATGAGGTGTATTATCTTTTCCTTTTTTTCCTTCCAAAAATGAGAGAGAGACCGAGAGTATCATAGGAAGTACCGGTCTTGTGGCAAATACATGATGGTGATGCGAGTGGCTTTACAGCCAAGCGACGAAGACATTTTTTGTTTTTGTTTTATAAAAGCTTATCGTATGTCATAGCATGTGTCTTGGAAAGAGATAGTAAGGAGGGATGATAGCTACATGAATTCGAAAAAAAAAAAAAAACGACTGTGGGCCTTATGTGCAATACATGTTTGCAGTGTGTACAGGCTAGTTGTTTACACAAATATGTAATAAAACCAAAATGACTTTTTAAAATTTAAACATTAAGTGTTTACATAAATAATTATAAAAAAAAATTAATATTATAAAACAAATAATTTAAAATAATAAAAAACTAAAAAATCTAATTAATTTAAATAAATATTAATTAAAAATAAAAATAAAAACGGTAAAAAACGAGTAATTGAACCGGTATAGAAGTGATAAAAAAATAAAATGAAAACACCAAAATGATTCGAAAAAAATATACAATTCGAAAAAATACAGCGTTTGGTCAAATTTTAAAATAAATGTTACCCGCTAAAATGACTTAAACTGTCCAAAAATGCGACAAAAAAGTAGTCTAAAAATTCAAATGAGCACGCCGGGTTAAACTACGCGAAACGTAAATTAATATCACTAACATTGCAAGCTCGATTTTAAAATTTTTCGTCCACTGATTTTACGCACAGTTGACTTTTTTTGTTTAACCGATTCGGCTGTATATCTGCCAAGTTTATTTCAGCTGATAAATTGGGTAGTATGTGTCGCTACTGCGAAAATCGGCGCCGGCTGAACAGAAGAGTCGCCACCGTGCGTTATTTATCCCAACGGAGGGAAAGGAAACGCTCGAAGTAAACCTACCGCAAAGACGGGAAAGAAATGGTCATTGCAACCAAATCCTGGATTGGGGAGTCGGTTACGCAAGGGGAAGGTATTAGCACCCCTCACGTCCGTCGTACTCGACGGGATCCACGCTTGTTTTCTAGTACGGATTGTTATTCTAACTACTCTACAGGTCTGGGTCAAAAAGAAAAGAAAATGACTCGGCAAAGTATCGCACTTTATGCCTACGTATTCCCGTCTGGAACGAGAAATCAGAGTCAACGTAGTTCGCCTACCTACTGGAAAGGAGGGGAAGGTTGCTCGCTAGGATATCGCATCCTATGCCTACGTACGTTCATACAGCATGAAAGATCAGAGCAAACGTAGTTCGGGCCACGGAAGACACAGATTTGTCTGTTTATCTTTTATCCTTCTGAAAAAGGTTTTCTCCTGATTACGGGTCCAAGCGGACAAAAAATGACATTTTGATTGGTTTTTAGTCTTTTACGCAAGAACTGTCTTTTATTGATGTTTGAAATCTTATTACAGTGTTTTTGATTGTTTTGAGATAGAAGAGAAAGAACTCTAAAACCTAGGGTTAAAATGGGAATCAAAACTACCCTAATGTTGTCATGCATGGATGAGAGCCTAATGTCTGTCATATTTCTCTCTTGCACAGAGAGAAACAGAGATCCTAGGGGATAAACGGAAAAGAAACAACATATATACAGTAAAGCAGTAAAATTCATGAGATGCAGCAATACAAGCGAGGCAAGGGAGTCCCACTCAACCTCGAACCTGAGAAAACAATAGGCAAAGTGAAACGGCTTCACTTCAAACCTAAGAGGAAATTAACAAACAATACAACAAAGAAAAAATGAACCCCAAAACCAGCTCTGACAGCACACCAGCTCTGAAAAAACATCAAACTCTGACAGTTGATAAACATCAAAAACAACAACCTTCAACTGAATCCCAAAATCAAACTTCAATGGCCTCCAAGCTTTAGATAAGCTCCATCTTCAAGGCAAGCACTCCATAAGAGAATCACTTAACAGAATAAGCTGGAATGATAAAACAGCTGATTGACAACCAAAGGAAGCCTATAAGTGTTTATCATCATAAGAGACTGGTTCCCTCAAAGTTCTACTTCCAAGATAAGCCACTTATCCCTCCAAAGGAGAGATGTGAATATCTTAGAAGGACTTCTAGTCATTGGGAGGAATGGAAGCACACGAAGCTTTCCATGTTTGTGGAAGAAATTAGTCTAAGTCTACAGCTCTGCCTATTTCCCTCATTTCCTATGTCTTCAAAACATCTTCAAGCACAAGAATATTCATGCATCCAACTTTGATTATTATCTTCAATCTTCTCTTTTGATGTCTTCATGCTCAAGCCAAGCCCCCATACCCCATATCAAAGCCCAAAAGCCCAAGCACACAATTAAAAACCCAAGTGGGAACACCAAACAAACACTCCATTTGTAAAATATACTAAAAATAGTAATATAGTATTTAAAATTCTAAGATTAATTCTAAGGGGATTTCTACATCTACCCTACATACCCTATATGTCCCAGAACCTAATTCAAGCTAAAAACCCAAAATCTAAGTGTTATGATGCACCTATGTTCAGTTTTACCCTACTTCTAGTCACCCTAATGTTCTTTATTCAAAGCTAAACAAGATTAAATCACAAAAATGTGAGATAAATCTCTAAGGGGACCTATACTTCTAATCTAATCAACCCAACAAGAATCAACTCAAAACTATTCACCAATTGGTCACAAGCAAATTTACAAAAAAACATGTATCAAATGTACAAAATTAAAGAAATTAATAAAATGGGAAAAATCAAATTAAATTGAAAAATGGGTGAATATGAAATTTATTATTTTCATAAAATCACAAATAAATCCAAGATCATGGAGGTATTTTTGAAATATTTTTCTGATTAATTTTGGATTTATTATGATTTTTGAGTAAACTAAATATAAACAAGATGAAAATTCAAACAAAATTAAAAACAGGGGTGGCAACAGCAATTTCTACACTTCAGAAATACATTGGGCCCAGGAGGGGGGTGCAGATATCACTGCGTTGGGCCTAGTATTAATCTAGAAAAAACAATACAAAAAACCTAGCTGAAGAATTAGGGGGGGCGAATAGCAGCGAACCGCCTTGTGATTCACGTTGGGCCTCCCACTGGGGGTGCGAATAGCAACAGGGCCTAAGGCCCAGAACACAACACAGATGGAAGAGGGGTGCGAATGAGAAACATGGAGTATGATCAGTAATCCGTCCACCACAATGGGCCTAAGGCCCAGATCCCATTCACACTCAGCATTAGCAAAACTAACCCTAACCCTACTATCACTCTCCCTCACACTGCTACTGTTCATCATCCTCAGAGAAACCCTAAACGGCGCTCCCTCCATCTCTCTCACTGAAACCCTCTCAATCTCACGATCTCTGTGTCAAACTCTCAAGAACCCTTTCTTACCCACAGAATCTCCCTCACAAACTCTCTCAATAGTCTCCATCTCACAAACAAGATTCCCGTTCTAATCTCCGTTCGCCTGTTAACACCACCTAGTTCTCAGCTAAAAACAAATAAACTACTATGGATGAAGAGTTCAAAGCAAACCTGGAGGAAGTTGGAGGAGAATCTTGAAGTCTTGGTGAGTGTTCTTATGAATCTGGCTAAGAAGAACACTATAGAAATCAGGATGAAAGTTCTTGTTGAGTATTACGAGCTCTAAACAGATCAAGAAATTTAAACGGACGCGTTTGAATCTCTGCGAACATATCAAGATCTAACAAAAGGAACGAACTAATGAAGTCGTTCTTATGACGATCGATGAGTCTGAAGAATGCTTCCGATGAAAATATGAAGGATGCGATGAGCCTGGAAATCCGATGAGGATAATTTTGTTGATGATTTTAACGGTGAAAATATGGCGAATCTTGAAGATCTGGAGATTGTGAAGAACGAGCGATGAAGTTGATGAGATTTTCTGACAAAGAATGTTGGATGAAGATTGACGAATCCAGAAAAAGTGTATGAGTTTGTTCGTGAAGGTTGAAGAAATCTGGAGAATTGATGAATTGGCGGATGTTCTGATGATTGTTGATGATGAACACACGGTGTGTTCTTGATGATCTGGAAAAAAAAATGAAGAAATGATGAATTTTCTGGTGAATTACAATTTTCTGGCGACGGTTAGAAGATCCTGGTGGTCAGTTACGGTGGTCCGCGGCGGCTGCATGGCCGGCGGCGAAGTCTCCGGCGAGGGACTGTAGCATGAGCCAGATGGAAAGCATGCATGCAGAGGGTGAGGGAGGCGGACGCGTGGCCTGGGGAGTGAGAGGGAAATGGACGCGTGGCAGTGAGGTGTCAGGCGGAGAGAAAGGTGGTAGAGAGAGTGGGGTCTGAGAAATGAGGTGGCTGAAAACTGGGATACACGCGTGGCAACGCCCTTTATATGACACCTGGCATGCGAAAATGGACCTTTGATTTGGGCCTCAGACTTGGATACTGGCCCAGTTGCTAATGTTGTGACTTAAACATGATTAAGGACTAATTAACTAAACAAAATGGATATTAAACTAATTAACTAAACAAAAATTTAATAATAAAACCCTAATTAAAATAAAACGAAAATTAACTAAAAAAACCAATTAAAATCTCTAATTAACCCTAATTAAAGCCTAAACGAAAATTAATAAAACCCTAATTAATCTATTAAAAAAAACAGAAAAGATTTATTATCTATATCTATTTAAAAAAATCTAATTAAATCTAAAAAATTAAATAAAATCTAATAAAATCTATAAAAACATTTAGTCCTATTTAAAAAATCTATTCTATAAAATTTGAAAAAATAATTAAAATCTAATAAAATCTAAAAACATTAATATCTATTTTTAAAATCCATTCTATTAAAAGAAAATCAATATCTAGTTATATCTATTTAAAAACTATTCTATTAAAAGATAATCAATATCTAGAAAAAATTAAAATCTATTAAATCTCTAAAGAAAAAAAAGAATATTTATTTAAAACTCTAAAAAACTATTAAAAAAATCTATTAAATTCTATAAACAAAATACTAACCTATTTACTATCTAAAAAAACAAATAACCCTATTAAAATCTATTAAACGCATTAAAAATCTAGAAAATAAAAGAAAAATCCTAAAAAATGCCAGGAGGCCGATTAAATCGATTATAAAACGATTGCGCAACCATAACGAAACTTGGACACCGAGATGGCCTGAAAACACAGGGAACGAGCACCAATTCTCAAAATACGCTTATTCAAACCGGCCTGAACTGCCTGAAACGCCAGGGGCTGCAATCCCGATAAAATCAATCTGACTGAGAAAATGCAATGCATGCAGTATGCGAATACGAATGCAAAATGCGTCGAGACATAAACCAGATATGGGAACCGGTTGGTCAAATTTCGGGGTGCAACAGCTGCCCCTATTCAAGCGGCTTGGACCCGACTGGGTGAAGAGCGAACGACCTTCAAACATTCGAGGTACGAGACGGTTGAATACCAAAGAAACCCTGAAATTTGCCAACCGCAGAAATAAACTGCACCACTGCTTGGAGAACTACATTCGTCGAGCGAACCTGATTGTTACAGTAACAACCGATCATTCATTAGAGAATAACTCTGATTTTGACTCCCACCACCCCTGTAACACCACAGGTACTGAACTATTTTTGCAAAAACACCTCTGTCCACAACTGGACTAACCTTGTCAACACCAGAAGAGAAGCGAATTCGTCAACACGAGTAAAGATCCCATCATCACAGGAAAAATCTTATCCACGATTGTTCTCAAATTTCGTCAACATGAAAAGCCACAAATTCATCATCACGACGAAATCCTACCACCATAGGAATAAAATTTGCCCTCACCAGGACTCTTCATTCCGTCAACACGGAGAAATAAAATTTGTCCTCATCAGGACTCCGCATTCCGTCAACACGGAGAAATCCCGGCGACTTCGTTGGGGATGAGTTGTCAGCATCTCGTCAACACAAGAAGATCCTACCAGCATAGGTAATGACATCTTATTCGCGTCTTATCAACACGAGGAACTCCTATCAACATAGGAATAAATTGTCCATGTCAGGACTCACGTCTCGTCAACACGAGGAAAAAATAGATTCATCAACATGAATAAATCCTATCATCATAGGAATACAATTCGTGTACATATCTGAACTCCCATTTCATCAACAGGAAGAAATCCTATCCACATAAGCATAAATTGCCTTCATCAGGACGCACATTCCGTCAACACGGAGAGAGTAATTCGTCAACACGAATAAATCCTATCAACATAGGCATAAATTGTCCTCATCAGGACTCCATATTCCGTCAACACGGAGAAAACTCGTCCTCATCAGGACTCCATATTCCGTCAACACGGAGAGATCAATCTTGGTCCTCAACAGGACTCTATATTCCGTCAACACGGGGAAATCGATTCGTCAACACGAAGAAATCCTATCAACATAGGCACAACTTGTCCTCATCAGGACGCACATTCCGTCAACACGGAGGAAATAATTCGTCAACACGAATAAATTCTATCAACATAGCTGGGGATATTCTGAAAACCAATGACCGACACCCGTTCTGACAACACGCGACCACTTCTGAAATTTTGATTCATGGAACCCTGAGATGCTACTACAGCAACAAACTTGACAAAACGGTCCGCTGATCGGATACGAGAAAACCTCAATCAGTAACCCTGTGGGGATGATGATAAACTGAATCACATCATCATACGTCTCACGGCAAGACCTTGATTGTCTGAAAAGACATCTGGGCTTTAGAACTCCATACTCCTGTTGATAAACACACCTGAAAGCAAAAGGTTAACCAACTTGACTTATGTTTCAAAATGCGTATGTTTGACAATGGCGTAATGTTCCATACAGTATGGAAATGCTACGCGTTTTCTGATATATGCAAATATGACGATGCATGCAAATGCAGATGCAGGTTCAGGCTGCTGGGGGAGCCCTGATAAGCTTGCTTCAATACGGTCGCTAAGGACAAATACCACCCTGCTGGGGGGAATGAACGAGTATCTCAAAGGATGCTGGGACATACAACCAACTCTGCCGGGGAGAGCTTCAAACTTTCAATTTCCACTAGGAGGAAGAAAAACACCTGCCGGGGAGAGAAGACTCCGCTGGGGAAGAAACGACTCTCTCGGGGAATATTAACCAACTCCGCTGGAAACAGGGAGTGACTCCACTGGGGGAGAATAAACAAACCTACTGGGGATAGGGCACCCTTGCTGGGGATAATGACTGTCTGGGTACAGTTTACAACCCTGGAATTATCAATCCACTGAAAACTAAACGACTCCGCTGAGGATAAAGAATCCTTTTTGGAGAAACACCACTGTCTGAATACAGCTTACAAACTTTTAAAGTTATCAAACTCTGCTGAGGGTAAACGACCCTGCTGGGGAAAGTAAACCATCTGGCCACAGTCGACAAACTCGGGACTGAGGATAGACATCCTATGGGGAGCATTAATCTTGACCTGCTGGAGAATATCCTTTGGATAAGCTGCGACTAGCTGGGGAAATTGATCCTTCTTTAGTAAAGAACATTGTCATCTCAGCTTCAGGGAATGAAGCGCGACCTGCGTGGGGATTCACTTCACATAATGCTCAAGTATTTTCGTCAAGAGCCTATGGTTAGGACTACAAATTTCTGGTCGTCCACTTCACATGGGCAAGAACCCTGCAACACCATAAACGAGACAAAACAAGTCTATACAATCAAATCTATTCAAGTTAGTGTCAGTGACATCATTTTCAGTCAATTCGAAGTTTTAGCAATCATTGGCAAGGGCCAGCAACGTTATGCAACTGCTAGTTTTATCAAAACATTGGCGTTTTTTCACATACAAAACAGTAAGGAACAAGTATCAAATACTGAATAACATGTTTTATTGATTAGGCCCCTGAATGGGCAGAGTTTTGTACACTAGATGTAACTCCTGAAAAGAGGAAGTTACGCACAACAAATATACAAGTATGCACAGGAAGCATAAATACAGTGACAAATCAAATTTGCGCATATGTCGACAACATGGTGCAGACAAACATCATGAGCTGATCCTCCTATGACTCGCCTGACTCTGGCGCTTTCCCGGTATTCATCTTTCGGAAGAAATTGTATCTGATAATCGAATCCCCAAAGTATTCTCCCAACCACCACGTAACGTAGTATCAAATTCGGACCGCAGCCATTTGCTTTTTAAATCCCTAACTTTTGCGTGAACCGCCCTTTGCGGGTTTTCAATTCACCGGGATACCCTTTTTTGCCGAAGCCGCCCAGTGTAGGTTTTCGACTTCGCGGGTGTACATCTTTTTTCAATTTTATCCCTAACTTTTGCCCGAACCTTTTATTCTGTTTTTGGTTTGCCAGGATGCCCCATTTTTGCCTGGACTCTCTCTTTTTTTTTGTCCAGCGGGTCAATTTCAAGCAAAGTATTTTTTAACTGCGTCAGAATTCACAGGCGAAGTAAAGTCTTCACCGTCCATGGTGGACAGCAACAAAGCTCCTCCTGAAAAGACTTTTCTGACAACGTATGGCCCTTCGTAATTGGGGGTCCACTTGCCCCTGTGATCTGTTTGTGGCGGGAGAATCCTTTTCAGCACAAGGTCGCCCGTATGAAAGCTTCGTGGATGTATCTTCTTATCATACGCTTTCTTCATCCGGCTCTGGTACAATCGACCGTATGCTAGAGAAGCTAGCCTCTTCTCATCCATTAAACTCAGCTGATTCAACCTGTCTTTCACCCATTCTGCCTCGTCATGTTGGACATCTCGTAATACCCTCAGGGAAGGAATCTCAACTTCCAGTGGTAACACCGCTTCCATTCCGTATACCAACGAGAACGGGGTTGCCCCGGTTGATGTGCGTACCATCGTACGATAACCGTGCAAAGCGAAAGGTAGCATCTCGTGCCAGTCCTTATAGGTCACCACCATCTTCTGAACAATCTTCTTTATGTTCTTATTGGCCGCTTCAACAGCGCCATTCATCTTGGGTCGGTAAGGAGAAGAGTTGTGATGTTCAATCTTAAAATTCTGACACAGCTCCTTCATCATCTTGTTATTTAAGTTCGAACCGTTGTCGGTAATAATCCGCTCAGGGATTCCATATCTGCAAATGATATCTCGTTTGATAAACCTGGCTACCACCTGCTTGGTCACATTAGCATATGATGCCACTTCCACCCATTTGGTAAAATAATCAATTGCTACCAAAATGAACCGATGTCCGTTGGATGCCGTCAGCTCAATCTTTCCAATCATATCAATTCCCCACATCGAGAATGGCCACGGTGATGACATCACGTTCAGAGGACTCGGAGGCACATGGATCTTATCCGCATAAATCTGACACTTATGACACCTCTTCGCAAACTTGAAACAGCCAGTTTCCATAGTTAGCCAGTAATAACCTGCCCGCAGCAGCTTTCTGGTCATAACATGCCCCCCAGCATGTGTACCAAATGTACCCTCATGTATTTCTTCCATGAGCGATTTCGCCTCTTTCTCGTCCACACAGGGTAGCAACACCAAGTCATGATTTCTTTTATATAGGACACCGTCCGGATTTAGATAGAAATTACTAGCCAATCTCCTGAGAGTCTTCTGATCGCGACTGGATGCCCCAGCCGGATACTCCTTGTTTTTCAATAAATTCTGGATGTCAAAATACCAGGTTTTATCATCAGATGCTTCGTCAATAGCAAATATGAAGGCGGGTCTGTCAAGCCGAGAGACAACAATCCTGGGAGCCTCGTTCCAGAAGTTAACCTTATACATGGAAGACAATGTAGCTAGGGTGTCAGCCATCTGATTTTCTGCTCGCGGCACATGATGCAATTCAACCTTGTCAAATAAAGGCAACAATCTCCTTGCATAATTCATGTACGGTATCAAATTGGGCTGACGTGTCTCCCATTCTCCTTTTATTTGATTCACCACTAGAGCTGAGTCTCCGTATACATCCAGATTCTTGATTCGCAAATCAATGGCTTCTTCAAGCCCCATAATACAAGCTTCATATTCGGCTTCATTATTGGTAACCGGAAAGGTCAATCAAGCAGTAAATGGGATGTGCGACCCATGTGGAGTAGTGATGATTGCCCCTATTCCGCTACCATAGGAATTCACGGCTCCGTCAAAGATCAACTGCCACTTGGACTCCGTCCTTGGTCCTTCATCCGGCAACGGTTCTTCCCAATATTTCATCTTCAGGTACATGATATCCTCGTCAGGAAAATCAAACCTCATCGATTGGTAGTCCTCAATAGGCTGCTCAGCAAGATACTCCGATAACACGCTCCCTTTTATAGCCTTCTGTGAAACATACTGGATGTCATATTCGGTCAAAACCATCTGCCAACGAGCAATTCTCCCAGATAGTGCCTGCTTTTCAAATACGTATTTGATAGGAGCCATCTTCGAAATGAGCATGGTTGTATGATTCAGCATGTACTGTCTTAAACGTTTGGCGGCCCAGGCTAGCGCACAATAAGTTTTTTCGAGCATTGAGTATCGAGACTCACAGTCAGTAAATTTCTTACTCAGGTAGTATATTGCATGCTCTTTACGCCCTGTCTCGTCATGTTGACCGAGAACACAACCCATACTCCCCTCAAGAACCGTCAAATACATAATCAAGGGTCTCCCTGCCACTGGAGGTATCAAAATAGGAGGCTCCTGCAAATACTGTTTTATTTTATCGAACGCCTTTTCACAATTTTCATTCCATGTTACAGTCTGGTCTTTTTTCAACAGCTTGAATAACGGCTCACACATAGCTGTTAGGTGAGATATGAACCGAGCGATGTAGTTCAACCTCCCTAAAAACCCGCGTACTTCTTTTTCTGTTTTAGGCGTCGGCATTTCTTGTATTGCTTTTATTTTCGCGGGATCAACCTCTATGCCTTTTTCGCTCACGATAAACCCCAGCAGTTTACCCGATCTCACCCCGAAGGTGCATTTGTTAGGGTTCAGTCTCAGCCTGAACTTCCTAAGCCTCTTGAATAATTTCAGCAGATTCACCAAATGTTCTTCCTCCGTCTGGGATTTGGCAATCATATCATCAACATAAACCTCGATCTCTTTATGCATCATGTCATGAAAGAGCTTCGTTATTGCACGCTGATACGTTGCCCCAGCATTCTTCAATCCGAAGGGAATCATTTTGTAACAAAATGTTCCCCAGGGCGTAATGAAAGTAGTCTTCTCCATGTCTTCTTGCGCCATTTTAATCTGATTATAGCCCGAGAAGCCGTCCATGAAGGAGAATACGGAGAATTGAGCGGTGTTATCGACCAGCACATCGATGTGAGGAAGTGGAAAATCATCTTTCGGGCTCGCTTTGTTCAAATCACGGTAATCTACACACATTCTCACTTTACCGTCTTTCTTTGGCACTGGCACAATATTAGCGACCCATGAGGGATATTTTGTAACAGCTAGGAAACCAGCATCCCACTGCTTTTGAACCTCCTCCTTGATCTTCACAGCCATGTTCGGTCTAGTTCTTTGGAGCTTCTGCTTAACCGGCGGGCATTCTTCTTTTAGCGGCAGACAGTGAACAACCATATCCGTATCCAGCCCAGGCATATCCTCATACGACCAAGCAAAAATATCACTGTACTCTTTGAGCATTTCAACCAATCTTCGCTTGACGTCGCTCTGCAGCGCGGCCCCTATACGGATGTTCCTTTCAACCCCTTCCGACCCCAGATTGACGATCTCAATGACTTCTTCATAAGGCAGAATGATTCTTTCTTCTTGTTTTACCAAGACAACTCTTCTGGAACATCGCCATCTTCAACAATCTCTTCTTCGGCCTGAAATACCGGGTGCTCAAAGTCGAAGTGAGTCATAGGCGGTTCATAGATGTCATCTGAAATAGTAACCCTGCAAGGAAATGGTTAAATGCTTCAAAACACATACAAAGCAAATAACCACGTTGCCATTTTATTGTAAAAATAAAAACAGGACAAACAGAGATCACAATATTTGTACATGAAAAATGCCTTTTATTTAACGATTAAACAGTGCAATGTACATAACAGAATGGCCCTAAGCAAAATCATGATGCCCCGGGTAGGACACCGGATTGTTCAACAATTAAGAAAACAAAGCATTACTATTTAGTTGTCACAGGAACAGTCTCCTGAATAGACCAATTGCAAAGCCTTTATCCTGGCACGCTCGGCTGAATCCAGGCGTCCATGTCGCAGTCGCTGTCTCCCTCTTCAGAATCTGAAACAGCATTGATGGTCTCGTGATATACCCCACTGGCCGTAATTGTTATTGGTCCTTTGAAACGGGGTGCCCCTGCAGTAGGCGTTGATGATGAAGGTTGATATCCAAGTCCAAATCTGTCCATTTTCACGGGGATATCCAAAACCTTTCCCCAACCCTTGGTCTCACCTGTCTTCACTAGAGCCTGAGCCTCTTTGTACGACGACACTGCCACCTCTGATGCTTTACTTGGCCCCGGAACTTTGTCCTTAATGCGCAACCCCTCGAAGGCTTGACAGGGTGTTTCATGGATTTCGCCGTCGACTTCCACATACTTGAACGACGCCAAATAGCTGACCAGTATATCCTCCTCTCCACAAACTATGACCACACTGTCCCCCACCATGTACTTCATCTTTTGGTGTAAGGTAGATGTGACTGCCCCAGCACCATGGATCCATGGTCGTCCAAGAAGACAACTATACGCTGGCTGGATGTCCATAATATAGAATTCAGTTTGAAAAACCTCCGGCCCCACTTGCAGAGGCAAAGTTATGGATCCAAAGACTGACCTCCGTGTACCATCAAATGCCCTGACCACCAAGTCACTAGGCGTACAGATGATCCCCCTGATGTCTAACTTCATCATTGCTTTCTTCAGCAGCACATTCAAGGAAGACCCGGTATCTACTAACACATGGGACATGATCGTGCCCCTGCATTCAACTGAGACGTGCAACGCCATATTATGCTCTCTTCCCCTCGGGGTCAAATCAAAATCCGTAAATCCCAAACTATGTCCTGCATTCACGTGCGCCATCACCCCCTCCAACTGATTCACAGAAACATCTTGGGGTACAAACGACGTGTCCAGAATTTTCAATAACGCATTCCTATGGGCTTCGGAACACAATAACAGCGACAATATGGAGATCTTCGACGGTGTTTGTTGAAGGTGCTCAACAATTTTATAGTCACTCTTACGGATAATACGCATAAACTCTTCTACATCCTTCAGTGACATTTCTTTTTCATTCCTCTGCACAGGAGCATTCTCATTCACTTTACCTTTACCTTTTGCCAATCGTTCAGCCTCTACCTCAGGCGATATAAAAAATCTCCCGCTCCTCGTCATTCCTCCAGTCCCGACGACATTGTCCACAACCCTAGCTGGTCGTTTACTGATATCAATTTTCTCCCCATCACAATATGCTTCCACCCCATAAGTCCATGGTACTGCCTTGATGCTCTCATAAGGGATTGGCCCTGCATTTGTAATCGTGATCGTCGGCCGCCTGGCTGGCGCCGTTATAGTTATTGTTTTCCGTGGAATTGTCACCGTAGCAACATCACTTTGCTTATTAGCTAACACCTCTGCAGGTTTCTCAACTGCCGTTCTGTCAAATTGCAACGTGCCTTCATCTATCAAGGTCTGAATACCCTTCTTCAATTCAACACATCCCCCAGCTTGGGTCCAACATTCTAGACAAAACTCATCGCAGCCCGGATACACACCTCCTTTCAATAACCTGCTCTTTACTTCACACAACGGTGTTTTCAGTTCATCAACATTCATAATCAGATTCAAACCCTCCTCAGTCAAAATAGCATTTGCTCCATGGTTGGGCATAGGTTGTTGTACTATATTCGTACCCACTTGTCCAAAATTTATGGCCTTGCTATCTAGTAGATCCTGAACTTTATGTTTAAACACATGACAGGCCTCTATGTCATGCCCGGGTGCCCCGGAGTGGAAGTCGCAATGTTTGTTAACATCATACCCATAAGGAAGGGTTGGCCCCGTGGGCGGCGCCAAGGTCCTCTTTTCAACTAAATTCAGCCCCAACAATGTCTGAAAGAGTTCCGCATACGTGGAAGGAGGCGCTTCAAACACTCTTTTCGGCTTCGCATTCGGAAATCTTCTTTGGTCAGCATTCTGCCCATGCTGTTGCTGTGACTGCTGCTGTTGTTGCTGCGGTTGTTGTTGTTGTCTCTGTTGAGGAATCGGAATCGTGACACTAGCTATCTGCTGCGGCTGATTATACTGGTGTCTTCCTCTGCCCCTGCCCCGACCACCAAACACTGCACTAGAATCACCTTGACGTCGACCACCAAATGCTTTTCTATTACCTCCCGACGAAGTAGACTCCCCAGCTTGGAACCTTCCCACCTTAATACTATTCTCAATCATTTCACCCATCAAGATCAGATCAGAGAAACTGCCCAACGCAACAGGAAACAACTTCTCGTAGAATATCCCCGTGAATGTTCCAATGAACATATCATTCATTTCCTTCTCCACTGAAGGAGGATGCACTCTGGCCGCCATGTCGCGCCACCTTTGCGCATATTCTTTGAAACTCTCCCCAGTTTTCTGTGACAAGCCTTGCAGCTGGACCCTATTTGGTGCCAGATCACTGTTATACTTGTAATGAGTCACAAACGCCTCAGCCAGTTGCTTCCATGTTTTGATCTGGGTGGGTTCCAGCCCCATATACCACTCAAGTGACGGTCCAGATAAGCTGTCTTGAAAGAAATGCATCAGCATTCTCTCATCGTTCGAGTAAGCGGACATCCGTCTGTAGTAAGCGCGAACATGCACCTTCGGACAAGTGTCTCCCTTATATTTATCAAAGGTGGGAGCTTTAAACTTCAGCGGTACCCTTAGGCCAGGCACTAAGCCCATTGTGGTCATATCTAAACCAGAAGTATTCTGATTCACTACACCCTTCATTTGTTCCTCAAGCATTTTGATCCTCTGAACAGGATCCACAGGTCCATCCATACCCCTACCAGAGAAGGCATCTTCTTGTTGGTCTTCCATCCAATTAACATTCTCATTTCCGTACCCATCATACCCATTGTTACGACCAAATCTAGTCTGATTGGCCCTGTCCTCTGTTGCCATACCCCTGAGTGACCCCGGCAGGTCCAAAAGGCATCATTCTAGCACCATTTCCATTACCGAATCCACCATAGGCCTGATTAGCATTACCAAAACCATCATATCCGAAACCCTGACCGTTGAAGCCAAACTTCCCATCCTGGTTAACATAATCAAACCCCTGGTCGTTATAGCCGAGCCCATTGTTACCAAAGCCATTACCTCCATTATTATCACCGCCCAGATTGGCGTCTCCGAATCCAACGTTGTTAATGACAGTCTCATTACCAATTCCCGTATTACCATTCCCGGCGCCAGCGCCATTGTTCATATTCACAACAGGTATATTCACCACAGGTGGAGCTACAGGAGTAGGAGTACCATCCCCATGAATGGTGTCAACACGTACAGAATTGTGGTCTTCGTTTCCATTCCCGGCATTTCTCGCCAGCAATGGTTGCACCAAAGTTTGCAAGTTTTCCTGCCCCTTCACAATTGTCTCCATCGTCTGCATGAACAGCGCCAGCTTTTCACGCATCTCCTGCATCTCGTTTTGCATCTGTTCCATGACTCTTTTGCAGTTGGTACGAGTAGAGTATCGGTGAGGACGTTGACTTTCAATCCTGGAAAAACCTGGCGAGATGCAGGAAATGAGATACAGTTCAATAATCACCTGATAATGCAATATGAATGTGTATGCAAATGCAGCATGTGTCTGTGCATTAGGGAATATCACTCCCCAATTCTAGTGCCAATGTGCCAGTGCGGTGACAGTGATAGCAATAAGAAGCTCGAAACCCAATCATAGAAAACATCTCATACATTGCAGAAAACCCCATCAAGTCAGGAATACAATATTAATGAGCGTACAATAAGAAGGCATGACCTCAACCAACAATCCTGGTGATGGCCAGCACAATGCAAATAAAGCATACACATCAATACATGAGATAGTCAAGTGGGACCATACGCCTGGTACTCCTCTAATAATCTCTTAGTCTCGGGATGATTTGGTTGAGTAAGCAAACCCTCGACAAGTAGATCTCTTCGCTTGAGAACACGTCGTAAATCACCAATAGATTCCTCCCATGCCCCTTCTCCAAAACGGCCATCTAACTTTCGTTTCTGAGACACAACCTACTTCTTGCACTCGACAGATTTGTTCAATGAGTTCTGAAGACTATATCTTGTCATAACCTCCTCTTCATACTTTCTCTTGCTAGCCTTCAACTGATCTTCGAGTTCAGAAATTTGCTGTTTCAATTTGTCTTCCCTCTTTTTATTGTTGGTTAGCGTAGCATTCCACGTTCTGTTGCACGAAGCGATTTCCCGGTAGGCGGCATCAAGTGACTTCTTCTTGGACTCTAACATATCATGAGAGCTTCTGAATTCTTTTCCCAGGCGTTCACGTTTCTTTGTCTCTTCTGTCAGTTCGGCACCTAGCCTGTTTACCAACTCAGTCTGCTGTTGGAAGGAATACACAACTTTGTTCTTCTCACTCCGGATTTGAGCCAATTCCTTCTCTAACTCTTCATTAATATTTATCAAGTATTCTTTTTCTTTCACAACCCGCTCATAGACCTCAATAGCCACAGTAGTCGGTTCCTCAACTGGAATGGGAACGGGACGCGATACTGCTGGAAAAGGCATCTGCACCTGTCTTACCCTCTCTTGAATCCACATCTTGTAAGGCATGTAAGCTTGACAATCATTCTTGCCTAGTAATGGTTTCCCTCTTCTGCAGATATGATTCCAAGCGCGCTGAAGCTTGGCTAGTAATTCCCCACTCAGGTCACCAGTGAAATACAAAGATTCCTGTATTTCTTCTTCCTTCGGCGGACTCTTCAAAGCATACCCAAACTGTCGAACCAACAAAGATGGGTTGTAGTTAATACACCCCTTCCTTCCAATTAGAGGAACGTTGGGAAACCCGGCGCAACTGAAGATAATCTCTGACCCCAATAAATCTCTATCGAACCATACAATGTCTTCTGAATAAAGTCCCATTAGACGCTCAGACCATTCAGTTGTATCTGCATATTCAACAAAAGGACCCTTCTTGGGCAGATGGCTCTCAAACCACATATTCAGCAAAGGTACATAACAATGGACATTTTTCCCCCTTCTGTTTTCGTTCTTGTAGTGCAGGGAATGATAGAAATCCCCGATCAAGCTAGGCATCGGGTTGCCTGCAGCAAACAAGTGGAATGCATCCAAATCAACGAACTCGGGCAGATTAGGGAACAGTATAATCCCATAGATGCACAAGGCAAGAACAACGTTAAACACGATCCAGCAGCCACTTTTGGCATATTCTTGAGCTTTGCCAACCAAAAATTTGAGAGAGAACCCAGAAACTCCATGCCAGGAAGTCAACAACAACTCTGTGGGATCCATATGCAAGGGAACAGCTAAGTCTTCCAGCTTAGGCTTAGCATCAAAGTGGATGAAGGGCACTCGATTCTGAACTGGCAACTCTAGAAACTCAGCGTACTCCTCCATGGTCGGAGCCAAAATGAAGTCCTGGAACATAAAACACCTCAAGGAGGGATCATATAACTGCATCAATGTGTATAACCCATTCAGCTCATATGCGGTTGGCCTGCAAACCAAATTCAGCAGCTTCCCATAACTCTTTCTAAAACTTCTCTTCACATCATCGTCAGCTAGGGAAATCAGACCCAGCAGAGAAGTCACATCAGGGCTAGGCAACTTATACGCAACAGTCTTCCTCAAAGTACTCATAATAACAGATAGAAGTCCGGAGCACTAGAATCGGGAAGTATGAAAATGCACCTGCAGCACAGACACACGTTAATGATATGCACATGATGATGCAAACAATGCAATATGCAAGCAATGCAACAAGGGATCACGTGCCCCTGGCTGAGAAGTCCAATCCACAATATTGGCCTCAAATAGACCCACAAACTGCTTAAGACCATCCACAATGCTCCACTCTGGTCTCTGACAGACCCAATAACACTGTCCTCAAATATCACACCACTGAATCTCAATCAAGAAAACCGGTAATCTGGAGGTCAAGTTACCTGCATGTCCCAACCCCTCTCACAGGTAGGTGTCCAAATAACTGACACAAGGTATGGCATCCTATGCGGTCGTTGGTGTCACAGACTTTCAAGACTGATGATACGATACCCAGAAGGTGTGGCATCATCATGTCCTGAAGAGGCCTCACTTAGCCAACTTCCAAATGATCGGTCCCCGGAGTCGACAATCCAACTAACCAACAACCCCCTCAACCCAAAGGGTTGAAAAATAAGTCAACCAGAAGAACCTCGTCCGAGCGTGGATTTCATGAGACATTAGTGCCTGCAAAGCATGCACGCGCCCACTAATTTCCACTCTAACTCTAGGTGCACTCAAGCCCAGGTCCGACTTATCTCTCAATCATAGAACCCCCTCATACCCACAGCAATAATCACAATAATATAATGCTGAATGTAAAATACAGAAAACGTAAATCCATACAAAACCCACGACGGGAAAACAAGCGCTAGGATTGACTCGCGTAGGGGACCGTTGGAATCCCCAGCAGAGTCGCCAGCTGTCGCTACTGCGAAAATCGGCGCCGGCTGAACAGAAGAGTCGCCACTGTGCGTTATTTATCCCAACAGAGGGAAAGGAAACGCTCGAAGTAAAACTACCGCAAAGACGGGAAAGGAATGGTCATTGCAACCAAATCCTGGATTCGGGAGTCAGTTACGCAAGGGGAAGGTATTAGCACCCCTCACGTCCGTCGTACTCGACGGGATCCACGCTTGTTTTCTAGTACGGATTGTTATTCTAACTACTCTACAGGTCTGGGTCAAAAAGAAAAGAAAATGACTCGGCAAAGTATCGCACTTTATGCCTACGTATTCCCGTCTGGAACGAGAAATAAGAGTCAACGTAGTTCGCCTACCTACTAGAAAGGAGGGGAAGGTTGCTCGCTAGGATATCGCATCCTATGCCTACGTACGTTCATACAGCATGAAAGATCAGAGCAAACGTAGTTCGGGCCACGGAAGACACAGATTTGTCTGTTTATCTTTTATCCTTCTGAAAAAGGTTTTCTCCTGATTACGGGTCCAAGCGGACAAAAAATGACATTTTGATTGGTTTTCAGTCTTTTACGCAAGAACTGTCTTTTATTGATGTTTGAAATCTTATTACAGTGTTTTTGATTGTTTTGAGATAGAAGAGAAAGAACTCTAAAACCTAGGGTTAAAATGGGAATCAAAACTACCCTAATGTTGTCATGCATGGATGAGAGCCTAATGTCTGTCATATTTCTCTCTTGCGCAGAGAGAAACAGAGATCCTAGGGGATAAACGGAAAAGAAACAGCATATATATAGTAAAGCAGTAAAATGCATGAGATGCAGCAATACAAGCGAGGCAAGGGAGTCCCACTCAACCTCGAACCTGAGAAAACAATAGGAAAAGTGAAACGGCTTCACTTCAAACCTAAGGGGAAATTAACAAACAATACAACAAAGAAAAAATGAACCCTAAAACCAGCTCTGACAGCACACCAGCTCCTACAGCAGCAGCTCTGAAAAAACATCAAACTCTGACAGTTGATAAACAGCAAAAACAACAACCTTCAACTGAATCCCAAAATCAAACTTCAATGGCCTCCAAGCTTTAGATAAGCTCCATCTTCAAGGCAAGCACTCCAGAAGAGAATCACTTAACAGAATAAGCTGGAATGATAAAACAGCTGATTGACAACCAAAGGAAGCCTATAAGTGTTTATCATCATGAGAGACTGGTTCCCTCAAAGTTCTACTTCCAAGATAAGCCACTTATCCCTCCAAAGGAGAGATGTGAATATCTTAGAAGTACTTCTAGTCATTGGGAGGAATGGAAGCACACGAAGCTTTCCATGTTTATGGAAGAAATTAGTCTAAGTCTACAGCTCTGCCTATTTTCCTCATTTCCTATGTCTTCAAAACATCTTCAAGCACAAGAATATTCATGCATCCAACTTTGATTATTATCTTCAATCTTCTCTTTTGATGTCTTCATGCTCAAGCCAAGCCCCCATACCCCATATCAAAGCCCAAAAGCCCAAGCACACAATTAAAAACCCAAGTGGGAACACCAAACAAACACTCCATTTGTAAAATATACTAAAAATAGTAATATAGTATTTAAAATTCTAAGATTAATTCTAAGGGGATTTCTACATCTACCCTACATACCCTATATGTCCCAGAACCTAATTCAAGTTAAAAACCCAAAATCTAAGTGTTATGATGCACCTATGTTCAGTTTTACCCTACTTCTAGTCACCCTAATGTTCTTTATTCAAAGCTAAACAAGATTAAATCACAAAAATGTGAGATAAATCTCTAAGGGAACCTATACTTCTAATCTAATCAACCCAACAAGAATCAACTCAAAACTATTCACCAATTGGTCACAAGCAAATTTACAAAAAAAACATGTATCAAATGTACAAAATTAAAGAAATTAATAAAATGGGAAAAATCAAATTAAATTGAAAAATGGGTGAATATGAAATTTATTATTTTCATAAAATCACAAATAAATCCAAGATCATGGAGGTATTTTTGAAATATTTTTCTGATTAATTTTGGATTTATTATGATTTTTGAGTAAACTAAATATAAACAAGATGAAAATTCAAACAAAATTAAAAACAGGGGTGGCAACAGCAATTTCTACACTTCAGAAATACATTGGGCCCAGGAGGGGGGTGCAGATATCACTGCGCTGGGCCCAGTATTAATCCAGAAAAAACAATACAAAAAACCTAGTTGAAGAATTAGGGGGGCGAATAGCAGCGAACCGCCTTGTGATTCACGTTGGGCCTCCCACTGGGGGTGCGAATAGCAACAGGGCCTAAGGCCCAGAACACAACACAAATGGAAGAGGGGTGCGAATGAGAAACAGGGAGTATGATCAGTAATCCGTCCACCACAATGGGCCTAAGGCCCAGATCCCATTCACACTCAGCGTTAGCAAAACTAACCCTAACCCTACTATCACTCTCCCTCACACTGCTACTGTTCATCATCCTCAGAGAAACCCTAAACGGCGCTCCCTCCATCTCTCTCTCACTGAAACCCTCTCAATCTCACGATCTCTGTGTCAAACTCTCAAGAACCCTTTCTTACCCGCAGAATCTCCCTCACAAACTCTCTCAATAGTCTCCATCTCACAAACAAGATTCTCGTTCTAATCTCTGTTCGCCTGTTAACACCACCTAGTTCTCAGCTAAAAACAAATAAACTACTATGGATGAAGAGTTCAAAGCAAACCTGGAGGAAGTTGGAGGAGAATCTTGAAGTCTTGGTGAGTGTTCTTATGAATCTGGCGAAGAAGAACGCTATAGAAATCAGGATGAAAGTTCTTGTTGAGTATTACGAGCTCTAAACAGATCAAGAAATTTAAACGGACGCGTTTGAATCTCTGCGAACATATCAAGATCTAACAAAAGGAGCGAACTAATGGAGTTGTTCTTATGACGATCGATGAGTCTGAAGAATGCTTCCGATGAAAATCTGAAGGATGCGATGAGCCTGGAAATCCGATGAGGATAATTTCGTTGATGATTTGAACGGTGAAAATATGGCGAATCTTGAAGATCTGGAGATTGTGAAGAACGAGCGATGAAGTTGATGAGATTTTCTGACAAAGAATGTTGGATGAAGATTGACGAATCCAGAAAAAGTGTATGAGTTTGTTCGTGAAGGTTGAAGAAATCTAGAGAATTGATGAATTGGCGGATGTTCTGATGATTGTTGACGATGAACACACGGTGTGTTCTTGATGATCTGGAAAAAAAATGAAGAAATGATGAATTTTATGGTGAATTACAATTTTCCGGCGATGATTAGAAGATCCTGGTGGTCAGTTACGGTGGTCCGCGGCGGCTGCATGACCGGCGGCGAAGTCTCCGGCGAGGGACTGTAGCATGAGCCAGATGGAAATCATGCATGCAGAGGGTGAGGGAGGCGGACGCGTGGCCTGGGGAGTGAGAGGGAAATGGACGCGTGGTGGTGAGGTGTCAGGCGGAGAGAAAGGTGGCAGAGAGAGTGGGGTCTGAGAAATGAGGTGGCTGAAAACTGGGATACACGCGTGGCAACGCCCTTTATATGACACCTGGCATGCGAAAATGGACCTTTGATTTGGGCCTCAGACTTGGATACTGGCCCAGTTGCTAATGCTGTGACTTAAACATGATTAAGGACTAATTAACTAAACAAAATGGATATTAAACTAATTAACTAAACAAAAATTTAATAATAAAACCCTAATTAAAATAAAACAAAAATTAACTAAAAAAACCTAATTAAAATCTCTAATTAACCCTAATTAAAGCCTAAACGAAAATTAATAAAACCCTAATTAATCTATTAAAAAAACAGAAAAGATTTATTATCTATATCTATTTAAAAAAATCTAATTAAATCTAAAAAATCAAATAAAATCTAATAAAATCTATAAAAACATTTAATCCTATTTTAAAAATCTATTCTATAAAATTTGAAAAAATAATTAAAATCTAAAAACATTAATATCTATTTTTAAAATTCATTCTATTAAAAGAAAATCAATATCTAGTTATATCTATTTAAAAACTATTCTATTAAAAGATAATCAATATCTAGAAAAAATTAAAATCTATTAAATCTTTAAAGAAAAAAAAGAATATTTATTTAAAACTCTAAAAAACTATTAAAAAAATCTATTAAATTCTATAAACAAAATACTAGCCTATTTACTATCTAAAAAAACAAATAACCCTATTAAAATCTATTAAACACATTAAAAATCTAGAAAATAAAAGAAAAATCCTAAAAAATGTCAGGAGGCCGATTAAATCGATTATAAAACGATTGCGCAACCATAACGAAACCCGGGCACCGAGATGACCTGAAAACACAGGGAACGAACACCAATTCTCAAAATACGCTTATTCAAACCGGCCTGAACTGCCTGAAACACCAGGGGCTGCAATCCCGATAAAATCAATCTGACTGAGAAAATGCAATGCATGCAGTATGCGAATGCGAATGCAAAATGCGTCGAAACATAAACCAGATATGGGAACCGGTTGGTCAAATTTCGGGGTGCAACAGTATGCACAGAAATGATTGACCTAAAATCACATGTGAATGATCAAAGAATCTGAGGGTAAATTTTGGGGTATGACAGTTGATCCTATTTAAATATCTTTACCGGATGACATGAGTAAAGACAATCCTCTTGAAATCATGGTGAAAGGTATTTAAATACAGATAACCAAATTTTTTGCCCTTAGATGTAATGACATGCAATAAGTCTAATATGATGATGATGATGGAATGATAAATGCAAAAATGCAGACGAGACGAAAGCCAACAAGGAAAGAAACAACACAATGAGTAAACACTCACTAGGGAGAGACAACAACAATGTGAAAGTAACAATCATCAACTAGATGGAAAAAAGCCACAACATTCGGAATATCATTGGATGAAGTAAGGAGAGTAAAGGGAAATACAATAGAGACATTCTAATAGACATTAGAGATATTCAGAATAATAATGAATAAACTCTGGAAAACAACAGACATCATAGACATTTGGAAGAACATCGAATAAACTTTGGGACACATTCTGAAAAGTATTGGATGGAGAAAAGAAACAAACTTGAAAATATTCAGCAGCTGTTGACCAGAGTCATAAACAAAATGAAGACATCTAGAAGAGCATTAGACGAAGACAGAGATTCTGAAGGTACATCCGAGACATTTAGAAAAGTATTAAATGTATGGAAAAATATTTGAAGACATATCTGGAAGAACATTAGATAAGCAACAAAGGAGTTCTAGACGCACATCAGAATAAAAAGTCATATCCGGAAAAGCATCAAATAGACACAAAAGGAGTTCTGGAAGAACATCAGAACAAAATACATATCCAGAAAGTATCAGATAGACACAAAGGGGCTCTGGAAAAACATCAGAAGCAAAATTCATATATGGAAAAGCATCAGATAGACACAAAGGGGCTCTGGAAAAACATCAGAAGCAAAAGTCATATCTGGAAAAGCATCAGATAGACACAAAGGAAATGAGATTCTTGAAAAGCATCAGAATCACAAAGGACTATTTGGAAAAACATTAGATAGGTTCTAAAAGAACATCAGAACAAAGACTCAATCTGGAAAAATATCAGAGAGAGAAACGTATCCGAAAAAACCTCGGATAGATTTTGGAAAAACATCATAATCAAAGGAAATATCTAGGAAAAACATTAATTAAGTTCTGGAAGAACATCAAAACAAGGATTCAATTTGGAAAAACATCAGAGAGAGACATGATGGTGACATCCAAGAATGGCATTGGATAAAAAGATACCAGACATCCAATAATGGTTTTGGATGAAAGGTATAATCACAATATCTGAGAATGGTATTGGATGTAAGAGGAACAGGCATATCCGGAAAAATAATCGGACAAGAAAGGTCATATTTGGAAGAACGTCAGATAGACACGAAAATATCTGTTTGGTAGGTGCCAAGTAAGTTAGACTTTGACCACAAGGTGAGACATGGATAACAAGGCGACCTCGGAAGAAATGAAAATGAGGATGAAACAATCATGATATGCATATGTAAATGAGTTGCTATGATATATGATCAAATGCAAATGCAGATGTCGACGACATAGCTCGACTCTTTTGGTGAGATGACAAGACTGAAAGACTGATTCCTCAACACAGAGATCACTTTCATTCTACTTGGGGACTAAAGATGCTACTCTTGGGCACATCTCTGCCACAATGGTAAGATGTATCAAATTAATGATCCTTGTAGGAAGGATTGAGAACTGCTTAGGCTGTAAATCCGCCAAGTTTATTTCAGCTGATAAATTGGGTAGTATGCGACGAAATGATTGACCTAGAATCACATGTGAAAGATCAAAGAATATGAGGGTAAATTTTGGGGTATGACAGATATACACTCAAGTTGGCACTCAAGCCCAGGCTCGACCAATCTTCAACCACCACCAGCCAATATTCGACATACCAGACGGATCCGAAGTTGAAGACGAAAAACATGAAAAGTTGCGGGTCGAGATGGATATAATGGCCAGAAGGATGAGGGCCATAGAGGGGAATAATGTCTTCGGCTCTGACGTAAAAGACATGTGATTAGTTTCAGACTTGGTATTTCCACCAAAATTCGTAATGCCTGTATTTGAGACATACGAAGGGGCTAGTTGCCCGAAATTCCACCTGATAATTTCGGCGCATGGCCCCGCACATCGAGAATGATAAAATGTTGATCCAATGTTTCCAGGATAGTCTGAAAGGCGCCTCCATTAACTGGTATTTAAGCCTAGATCAATCCAAGATCCACTGCTTTCAGGACTTGTCTGATGCATTCATACAACAATATAAATATAATATGGACCTAGCGCCATACTGACGTCAACTCCTGAGGATGACCCAGAAAAACTATGAAACCTTCAAAGAATATGCGTAAAGATGTGTCGCTACTGCGAAAATAAGGTGTCGGCAAAACAGAAGAGTCGCCACCTTTCATTATTTATCCCACAGGAAGGGAAAGGAAACGATCGGAAAAACCTGACGAAAAGGTATCAGACAAGGTCATCGCAACCATGTCTAGGTTCGGGAGTCGGTTACGCAAAGGGAAGGTATTAGCACCCCTCACGTCCGTTGTACTCAACGTAGTTCGGCTAACTACGGGTGAAGGGAAGGTTGCTCGCCAGGATATCGCATCTTGTGCCTATGTACTCTCAACAGGCTTGAGAGAACAGAGCTAACGTAGTTCGGGATAAAAAAAGGGACACAGGTTTGTCTTTTTTATCCGAGTACGGTTAACAAACAGTTCCAGCAGTTGGTGTATACAACTCGATCATTGGAGACTTAGGCGTTACCGTTTGCGGTAGAACTAAAAGTTAACAACACTCTTTTATCTGAAAAGATTTTTCTGATTAAGATCCCGAAGGATGAAAAAGGTTTGAAGTGTTTTTGTGTCTTTTAGAGAAGAAGTGTTTTTTATGGATGTTTGTAGTTCGTACTGCACTAGAGACTATGACTTAGGAGTGAATGCGTTGCATGTCACCCAAAGGGTACCATACTAAACATCCTGATTATTGGAAGGAAACCCTCCAATAACCATTCCCTAAGTAGCTTAAGGCTCGTAACGTACTGTACTAACTTGCCTTTATTACGTATTTTACTATTGTTTTTTGAGAGGAGAAAGAGAAAGAACTACATGGGAAACTAAAATTCTATTGTTATCATGTAATATGGTCTTAGGGTTGAGTTTGAAACAGGGAACTCCTAGATGTTATCATGCAAAGGCTTCAGCCTAAAGTCTAATCATCACTTCCTTAAACAAGGAAGTGAGAATCCTAGGGGATCATGTGAAGTGGGAAACAGAAAAAACAACTGCCAAAATCAGTAAAGTAGATAAAACATAAAAGCAAGCAGTAAAGATGCAAATGCAATGCAACAATACAAGCAGAGGGAGAAACTCAACCTCTAAGCAAACAAACAAAGAGAACAGACAAAACAGACAAGTAAAGGGAGGGTCACCTCAACCTTTCAAAGCAAACATATCAGTTAGGAAAGGGAAAATAACACACAGGCAAGGGGAGGACCACCTCAACCCTTAATGCAAGCAAGCAGAGGGAGACCCACTCAACCTCTTAATGCAGTCATGCACCTATTTTTGTGTGATTCCTTTGTTTCCATATTTTGCCCCAGCCTGTGGGATTTCTGTGGGGTTGTTCCTCGAAGGGAAATCTGCAATCTCTGCACCCTGATCTGCCTTAGCATCTTGAACTTCGAAGAGGTGCTTCATATCAATTGCCCCATGGGCAAGAAATAACTTCTGCGCTCTTAGGGTGACCTACCCCTGTCTTGCAACGACTTTGCCCCTGATTGTCTAATCCGTGGGGAAATACCCTGGTTGTCCTCGAGAGATTTATTAAACCTCGTCCTGAATGCTTCAGATTAACTGACTTCTGGATGGCGGACTCCCATGTTGTGATCGGTTGACATGGCTTGCCCCGGTTCATCGGAATTCAGGCATTCTGCATTCTATTCTGGTCAGACTTTCCATTATGGAAACTTCCCTGCTGTCAAGCGCTTACTCGTAAGTAAAACAAACAGTTCTGCATAAAAGATATATTAAATGCAATGCATATGATAGTTTTCAAAATCCAATTCGGTTCACTGGAAAAAAATTTGTGACATAAAATGTACGAATCATTCATCAACATGTCAACATTAATACAACACTATAAGGGGAATCCTTTCAGGAGTCAGTTTCGATGCGATCTTTACCGAAGTATGCTTTCGAAACAAATCTGCTTCAATTAGGACTTTTAAAGGTTGTAACATGGTCAGGTTCACGGTTAAATAAGGAAAGGATATAGGCTCAAAATTCATTTTAACCCACTCATTCTCCTTGATATTCTCCAATCCTACATTCACCTAATTCGACCTTAGCGTTCACCTTTCAAAGGTTGATTGATAGGAGCGATGATTCAGGGAATCACACGTTTTTTTTATGGAGTGACAGTCACTCGCTTTTCGTTTATGGGCGCCCGGAGCCACACGATTTCGTTTTTGTTTGAGGATTTTTATTTCGTAATCCTTTTTCGCTTTTCGTTTTTTTCATTCCCTGACTTTTGCCTGGACCAACTCTTTTGAGTTTCTTCGATTTTGAAGTCCAGCGGGATGCCCTAATTTTTGCCTAAGTCGCTTGTTCTCAAGATTCAACTTAGCGGGCTTTTCTTTGATTTTTTTCTTTCTCTTTTTTTTGTGAACAAAATCGCATGACAACGGCTTGTCTGACTTGTTTTAAAGGAGATTGTGACTGTTTCACTCCTTATCGGCCAGGTTTAACCATTGTGGTTTTTTAGGTACGACCTATATAGGTGTGATCTATCCTCGAACGGGAACTCCTTTTCCAATTTGGACGCTTGGTCAAACTAGCTGACACCTACCCTGCCCCAGGTTAAGATTGAGGGTTTTTCATTTTCAGAAAGAAACTCCTACTACTAGGCTCAAAGGGGTTAACAAGGGATTATCTTCCTTATATCTCCGGTGTATGGGATTTGAAACAATGCCTGTACATCATCAACAGGTTTTTATTCAAAAGCATACATTTGGAAGCTTGCGCTTCTCGAAATTTCGTCATCCTCCCCGGATTCCACTTAAACAAGCATTTGAAATAAAAGAAAGCAATAGAGTGAACACAAATGAATTTATTCAAAAACATGCATATTTATTTCATTTATCAATATCAATTGAAAACAACAAGCTTTACAAACGAAATTTGTAATTAAACAGGAAAGAAACTACAAATGTAAAGAAATGACATGAAAAATGCAGATTGCCAGCTTCTAGGCACTGGGCTTTCGAACTTGATTCGCCGCTGAGGCAGCCATCTTCAGAGTTACTCGTCGAAGTCAGTCTGAAAGGCTTCTGAACCTTCGTTCTCGGGGAACTCTTCCACAACATGAACTGATGTGCCCACCTGGCTGGATGAAGGAAGGTCATTAACCTGAATACCCTGAGGCGTAATCGAGAACCTGTTGGTGTCCAATATAGTCTGAACCTGGATCTTAAGCACCTTGCAGTTTTCAGTTGAGTGCCCTTGTGCCCCCGCGTGGTAATCACGATGGGTGCTTGCAATAAAACCTGGCGGATACAGAGGAATCACCGGGTTAATCTCCTTTGGCACTATCAGACCACCCTTGATCAGATATGGCAATACCTGACTGTATGACATGGGCAACCGAGCAAACTGCCTTTCTGGCTTCTTTGGTCTTTGCTTGGCGTGTCGTCCCTGTTGATGGCGATATGACCGTTGACTCCAGAAGGGAGATAATGTATGATGCATGGACCCTAGGGGTTGTTGACTCTGAACGGTCAAGACATCCAGAGATTGAGCCTGAGATACCAAGGACTCCTTTTGCTCGGATGCACTCATCCTCAGGTTTAGCCCCGGAATTGGCAATAGCTGTGGGCACGGAGATTTAGAAGTCATAAATTGCAAGGCATCCTTTGGGTCCAATGCAGTTTTGGGGATGAAAGCAGGAGTGTCCATCTTTTCTGTAATGCCTGGAATAAGACCCTCTGCTATACTCGTGTCGCCTGACGTGAACTTAACGGCCTTTGAATCGATCAAATCCTGAACTACATGCTTAAAAGCTTTGCAGTTCTCAATGTGGTGTTCGGGTGCCCCATCATGGAAATCACAACGGGCGTTTGCATTATAGCCAGGTGGTGGGGTCCCAGTTAGTGGATGTAACTTCTGTAGTTAGACCAACCGAAGCTGAAGCAAGACTTGCAGCAGCTGAGTGTAAGTCATGGGGATCTTATCAAAAATTCTGTCGGGCTGCTTCAGCCTCGGCGCATACCTCCTGGCCTTAGGAGTGTCCTGGGGAGTGAGAGATAGTTGCTTACATGGCAAATCTGGGATCTCAGGTCGTGCCACAGGTCTTCGAGGCACATCATGCCTTGGGACAGGTTCCATGGACAAAAGCGGAGCGAGCATCTCTACTGCAGCTTTGGGCACCTGGTCACTTTCTTCTCTGAGCACCTTTCTTACTACCTTCATGATCAAACCCACCTGAGTTTTCAACTGTTGGTTCTCCTCTCTCTGTACCTACTGGTTCGAACGTAACTCTTGCATGTTCCCCATAACCTGCCTCATCTGGCCTCGGACCTCACTCAGCTCTGCTCGTACCTGTTCCATAGTGTAATACCCCAAATTTTACCCTTATATTTAGTCAGTCATTTCGCATAGCATCTCATATGTACATTTGCTAACCACTAACAAGTCATGAAGTGAGTTTGCTTTTCAGGAATCATTCCAAGGGCGTTTTGGTCATTTTACGTTGGTTCTGATGGATTCTGAAAAAGTGGTCTTTAGTTCTTGAGGCATTCAAATCACCATACCTGAAACAGTTTTTTATCATCAAAGGCGTCGACCCGATTTGAATATTGTTGAAAAAGTTGTTAGAAACATATTTGAATTTGGGTCGTTCGTTGCTTATGGTTTGTTTTAAGATATTCTGAGCAGTTTTCCGTTCGTTGATAAAGTGCAGTTTTGGATAAAAAATAAGTGAGAGTTAGTTTGAATCTATTCAGATCTAATCAGGTTGCGACGAGATCATGGAAGGAATAATCAATTGGGATGAAAGTGTGTGGGATCTTGCTCATAATATTGTTCCATACAAAAGAGAGGTGAATTGGAATATTTGTTGAGTTAATCCATAAATATTTGTAATTTACAAATAAAGAAGTGAATTTAAATATTTTGAATTTTATTCATGAATATTTATAATTTACAACTAAGAAGTGAATTTGGATAGGCTTGAATTTTTATTCACAAAGATTCATAATTTACAAAGTACATTTTATCCTAAAAATTCTAAGGCCTTCATGCCATTCCTTTGAGTTCTGCATACAACTTCTAATCAACCTGCACATCAAAAGAGAACAGACAGTACAGAAAAACGTTAGAAGTTTTTTTCGACACTCTCAGAACAAAGTCATCATCGAGTGCCGGGAGTGGCACAACCGAAGCTGCGTCCTACCCCCGTTACCGATCCGCGCCGTGGGCGTCAGATCAGGTAATACATGTTCTTATCAATATGGGACATCCGAGAGATAGAAAAATAAATGAAGTGGGACTGATTCGTTTCGCCGCGATTGGATTTCCAAACTGATATGAGAGTAAGGCAGCATAGTCAAGCGGGATTCAGACCCGGATGCCGGCAGGTCTAAATCACTTTGTGCTCATTTTTTTCCCAAACCTGAAATTCCACAACAGCATCAGCACAAATTGATGACAGAAACTCAGAAACAAGATAGCTCATAAGCTGCCATGAGTAAATGGAAATTCAAATTGAAAATGCACAACCAAAAGCAGCATCAGTTCTGCAACACATAGGCAAGTTCATGAAGAACCCAGTTCAAACAGAACAAGTAGAGTGAAATGAAGCCAAGGCTGCATCAAATCGCAACAAGCTGCACAAAATTGGAGCAGACAACTCAATCCCTAAAACAGCTCAGGTTCATAAAAAAGAAGAAGAACCAGCCATATCAGAAAGCAAATCAGAGTCATCATGAATGCCTGAAAACCAACAATCAATTGAACATCAGACAAACTGTGTCAAAACTAAACAGAGTGCCAAATGGCTCATCGTTCTTCAACACCAGGTGAACTAACGGCTAAGCATATTGCATCTGCAGGTCAGTTCATAAAACCATAACAGAAGGCAAGATAGGTTCAATATCACCACGCATCAGCACAGAGTAAACACCGACCAAATGTGCAGGCCACATTGGAAAAGCAAAGCACCAAACAAGGGCTCAGTTATGAACATCATCGCCCCAACAAACAAAGTCACCGAAAACAAGTTATCAAAACCATACTCGGTCCATAAAACAAACAAATACATGGCTCAGTTCATCAACATCATAGCCAATCATCATCACCATGTGACCATCCTCGGCAGCGTTTGACTCAACAGCATCAGTATCAGTTCTGAAAGGAGAAAAAGAGGGTCAATGAACTCAAAACCGGAAGAGTAAATTGAACTCGAAACCATATCAGAAAACGATTCAAAGTAACAGCCCAACTCGTGTTCTGAACCAAGTTCCACAGAACACGGCGGAAAATAATCGCAGCAGCATCGAGAAGTATTTCCTCGAGGGTTCAGAACACAGTCATCATCACCGCCTACCGTTCTCGGCAATTTTTGACCCGACCGAAGCATCAGCTTCAATTCCCTGAAAGAAGAAGAGGAAAAGAATCCTTAATCTGCGATAGAACCAGAAACCTGCATCAGAAGAGCCAATTGGAAACCAGTTAACAACAATCCACATCTGAACAAATTCCAGATCCAAATACGGGTTATCAAAGTAAACTGCAAATACCCAGACAAAGTTCGGTTACGATTCCCAAAAGGGGAAGAAATCCCAATCAAAATCCAATCATCACAAAATACGAATAAAATCAAATCTTATCAGTAAAATATAACGCAAATCCATTGTTAACAAAGGCCCAAAAAAAAGAGAGTCAGAAACTATAAGAAGGGGACGATTTCACCTGTGAAAAAACGCTAACGGACCAATCGCGAACAAACCCTAGGCGGCGCAAACAAGGAGAACAGCCGAGACTCAGAGGAACCAATATCCTCATCATCGTCTTCGTAAGAAAGAGGAACGAAGATCATCGACGGCGAACAACAAACATCACCGCACACCAATATCATTTGAACCACAGACAGCCGCGAATCACAGGCGAGAGATCACCAGCACCGTCCGCGAAGAACGGCGGGCAACAAAACCCTAAGCCTCAGTTCTACACATCATCGGCTATAAATCACCGAGGAACAAATGTAAATCCTCACGTTTTAGCTCACTGTTTTTTTATTTTTCATGTTTTGTAGAAGAAGATGCAGAGGATCGATTAAGAAGAAAGGCGAGAGGAAGAAGAAGAGAGCGCCGTTCGCGAATGGGAACAAACCCTAGCAGCGAGTTGCTGTTAGTTCGTGTGGATTGTGAGGGTTGGGTCTGGGCTTTGATCACTCAGCCCAACCCGGTTTTTTTTCTTATATTTTTTATTTTATTTTTATTTATTTAGTTATATTTTTGTTAAAATTTTTAATTAAAATTGTTCTTTTTTCAAAAATAAATCAAAAAAAAAACTTCTTTTTCATAATAAAAAAAAACTCTTTTAAAATAAATAACATAAAGCTTTTTATATATATAATAAAAAAAAAAAAAACCTTTTCCTAATAAATAATTTAAAAGTCACTTTAAAAATATGTAAGTTAGTTTTTTTAGATTAAGTTTAAAATATTTTATAGGTTAAACATTACTTTTTCTTTTATAATTTTAATTAATATCTTTTCTTTAAAAAACCATAAAAACCTTCAATACTACACTTTTTCTCCTGACTGGTCCAATTACTGTCTAATTTTGCTTATTAACAGTGTTCATCATTTGCAGCTCTTACGGCGTGTTTAGTTTATTTAAATTTCTTAACTATATTGTATCTGTATCTCAATTGTAATCTCGCGAACCTAATAATCGCGTTTACTTTTCGCATTTAATTTTTGCATGATGTATGATTTAAATTTCTGCTGATGTATCACGATATTTCTGTCACCTTACGCATCCGAAGGAATTAGGTCTAGCATATGACCGCCGCGTCAATAGTCCTCAACTTCAAAACCTTACAACCTCACAAACCCTAATTTTCACAAATGTCTCGCCGCAGGCAAAGTTACCATTTTACCCCTAGCATTAGGTCAAAGAGCCGCCGCGCTCATTTTAGGGTTTCCCGCCGCGGAATCCCTAACCTAATTTAACCCTAATTACAACTTAACAATTCAACGTAGAGATTTGGAGTTTCTACACTCCACGTAAGCGTGTCCTTAAGATGCGTTTATTCCCCTTGAGACCTTGACCACAGTCAAGAAGTCTCTAACCTCCCTATTGAGGGGAACTACGATTACTCTGATTCCACTCCCGTAAGGATACGTAGGCACAAGATGCGATGTCTTGCCGAGTAAACTTAGAATTAACCCCCTAGGTTTATTTTCTCACTTTTAATCCCTTTGTACATATACCTTAAGCAAATAAATAAAGCAAATAGTAAACATCTGAACAAAAGGTTCCTGTAGAGTACTACAGAAGTTTAGGGTGCTAATACCTTCCCTAAATTTAACCAACCCCCGAACCCTAGATCTTTCCCCGCATTGTGTTTACGATGCAAAATAGGTTTTCCCTCTTTTGACCTTTTCCTTCGGATAAATCAAAGAGCGGTTGTGAATTGAATTGCGATTCAAACTCATTAATAGTTTGTGATCCTATTTCCACCGCAACAGAAAATGGCGACTTCACTGGGGATGTCTTAACTTTTGAGGGTTATCCCTAATTTGTTCATATTTATCACCATTTGCTTTGCTATTCATTTGCATGTATATATTTGTACTCTGATTTGGGGACTGTTCCTTGTGTTGTGAGATAAGTCCTACGCCCGGACTAGTGACATTATTATAGGATGGGGATATATTCGATGAGGCTTATAGGGAGTTGAATCCCGACCAAGCTGATTCGAGAATCTCCGCTCAGTTGAGACCCTTTCGAAAATGGTTCGGTTGAACGAGTAATCGCGAAAACTTTTTCCATGGTCGATTGGAGTCTGTGATATTGAGGACCGTAGTACCTTAACACCACCTCGGCCTTATTTAGGACGTAGTGCGGGAGCTATGTAGGAGTAATCTTACAATGGCTGCTACGCGATACTGCACTCGAAAGAGGTTCTCTTGAGAATATTATTAACCCCTGAGTCAATCGGAAGGTTGATAATATCCGAAAGATGGGCTGATGACTTTGGGCACTTTGTAGAACCTTGTTCGGCAGGTACAACTAACCTATAGTACACTCCTTTTGGGATGGGTAGACCTTGACTCCGCTCACATTCCTTTAACCTAGGACTTTGTGTGTTTTCATGCATTGCATCCATAAAGCATCTCATTGCATTGTATTTCATGGAGTCCAAATACCATTTACGGATATCGCGGGATACCATAAATAAAAGATAAAATGAAAAAACAAGAAAAAGATTTCCTTGGTACCCCACGACATTCGTAAATGTTTGAATTCCATGAAATCTCCATCCACATTTTAGCATCATTTACTTTCTTGCATTGCATGTGTCTCCCGATTTCTCACACTCGGTTCTCTCACCTTCCAGTTTCGTCACCCTGAGTTCTCGGCACCAATACAACACCAGAGCTCAAACTCGGAAAAGAATGGAGGATCAGGCAAAAGAGATTGATCGCCTTAGCAATGAACTTGAAGACCTTCGAGGGGGTATGGGGCGTATGATGGAATTATTACATGTCATGAATGCTAAGATGGATACCCAGCCCACTGTTGTTTCTGAGATCACCGGCGTTACTGTGGACCCTCCACCAAGTGTGACCGTAGCAAGGGACCCACCTTATGGTCTTGCTCCAGGTTTTGTGCCTCCTCAAGCCACTGTTCCAATTAATCAACCTGGTCAGCAAGCCGTGCCTTTATTTTCTGAAGTTTCTAGGGGGGCTCCTATCTTTGCACCACCTGTTGTACACACTCGTGCGCAACCGTACTTCAATGAGACAGTTTTTGATAATCTTGATGAGAATGTTGAGGGGTATGAGAAACATGATAAGCTTCGTGAGGAAGTAAACACCATCGTCCAGAGGCTGAAAAAAGTAGAGGGTGATCAAATTTTTGGGACTGCCGCAAGGGATGTCTGTTTGGTCTCAGGTTTGGTTATTCCCCCGAAGTTCAAAACTCCGAATTTCGATCGTTATGAAGGTGCCACCTGTCCTAAGAGTCATCTGATTATGTATTATCGCAAAATGGCTGCCCATGTTGAGAATGACAAACTGATGATTCATTGCTTCCAAGATAGTTTGAAGGGTGCTTCCTCCAAGTGGTATTTAACTTTAGACCAGTCTCGCATTAAGAGCTTTCAAGATTTATCTGACGCTTTCATCAAACACTACAAGTACAATATGGATCTGGCTCCTGACAGAAGACAGTTGCTGAGTATGTCACAAAAGAATTCCGAGTCATTCAAAGAATATGCCCAAAGGTGGAGAGAGACTGCTTCGCAGGTAGAACCTCCTTTGACCGAGAAGGAGTTAGCTGATTGGTTTGTCGACACGGTCCGGCCAGAATTTTACGAGAGAATGGTGGGCAGTGTGACTTCAAATTTCTCTGACATCGTTGCTGTGGGTGTCAAGATTGAATTGGGTATGAAAAGTGGTAAAATGACAAATAATCATGGTGCTTCTAAGGATCAGCCGAAGAAACCTCCGTATAGCTCCCAGAAAAAGAAGGAGGGTGAGACTAATGCTATATCCTCTGGTAGACCAAGAGAACGCTTTTATCGGCATCCGCAAGGTTATGCTCAACCTCAAGGGTACCCAGTCCAATATGCTCAACAACCCTATGTGGCAGCTATTACACCTTCTTTCAATCAACAGGTTCCCATGTATCAACCTATGCAACAACCTCCTGTTTATCCGCCTCCTGTCAACTACCTGCAGGCGCCCAATATTCCTGCTCCTCAACAGCCAAAGAGTCCGGCTCCTCGCCAAAATATGCCGAACAGAAGAACGTATAAACCTTGTCCGCCGATTCCAATGACTTTTACCGAGTTGTATCCCTCTTTGGTCAAGCAGGGGCTCATCACCACTCGGGCTTTGGGTCCGCCTCCTAATCCTCTACCCGCTAATTACAATGCCGCCGCTCATTGTTTATTTCATGAGGGTGCGCCTGGTCATGATCTGGAGAATTGTTATGCTCTCAAAAATATTGTCAGGGATCTATTGGAAAAGAAGATTTTGTCATTTGAAGATCCTCAACCAAATGTTAAGAAGAACCCTTTTCCTAACCATGAGAGTGTCAATGCCGTTAGTGTTGATTCGGAGGAAGGTTATGCCCTTGATGTTGTACAAATTAAGACTCCTCTCAAGATGTTCCATTCGAAACTGTTTGAAGTTGGTCTGGTAGATACTTCCCACGTTGCATGCGTAAGTTGTGAAGCCAGTATTAAGGGTTGCGTGTTGGTTCAGAATGATGTTCAGAGGTTGATTAATGAGGGTGTTTTACAAGTGACAAGCCAAGCCAAGAAGGATGTAGTCGCTGTGGTTGAGCCTGTCTTCCATCAGCCTGAATCAAAGGGTAAGGTACCAGTGTTTAATCTATCAGGGGCAGGCTCCGCCAATCTCGTGTTCGATATACCGAGGTCGTATATCCCTGAAGTGAATCAGCCTAAGCCTATAGTTATTCGAAGACCGAGTCCGTTTCCTTTCAGTGATCCTAAAGCTGTGCCTTGGAAATATGACGTAACAATGATTGACAAGGAGTCCGGGAAGGTTATTCCAAATGAAGAGGTTAAAGACGCTGTGACCAATATCGCAGAGGCAAGCAGGATGACTCGCAGTGGCCGTGTGTATACTCCCCATTCCAATGAGGTCCCACCTAAAGAAACGACTAGTACCCCGGTGCCTGCCAAAGACAAAGGTAAAGGAGCCGTCACGAATGATGAAGATGCCGAATTTTTGAGGATCATCAAGAAAAGTGACTATAAAGTTATCGATCAACTTCATCAGACTCCTTCCAAGATCTCGATTTTATCTCTGTTAATGAGTTCACCCGCTCATAGGATGGCCTTGCAGAAGGTTTTGACTCAAGCACATGTGGATCAAGATATTAGCACCAGTCGGTTTGATAGTGTGATTGCCAATTTAACCGCTTGTAACACCCTCAGTTTCAGCAATGAAGAGTTACCGAAGGAGGGTCCGAACCATAATCGTGCTTTACATATATCGGTAAAATGTCAGGAGGACAATTTAGCGAGAGTGTTAGTAGACACCGGCTCTTCTCTGAATGTTCTACCCAAGAGGGTTCTTGATAGGTTGGCTTGTAAAGAGACTGCGCTGAAACCTACACCTTTGGTTGTCAAGGCTTTCGATGGCTCTCGTCGATCGGTAATGGGGGAGGTTGAGCTACCCATCCTGATCGGTCCGCAAGTTTTTAATATCGCGTTTCAAGTCATGGACATTAATCCCAATTACAGTTGTTTACTTGGAAGGCCATGGATCCATGCCGCTGGGGCAGTGACCTCAACGTTACATCAGAAGATGAAGTTCGTGATCGATGGAAAGTTGGTTATTATACACGGTGAGGAGGATCTGATGGTCAGTAACCTGTCTTCCTTCCGTTACATCGAGGCCGATGAGAATGCTTTAGACATCTCCTTTCAAGCACTTGAGATCGCCAATGCTGTTCTGCTGGAAGTCGAAGAGACAGTGGGTCAGGGTAATCCATCTTTTGCATCTCTGAAGAGTACCAAAGCAACAATTGACAGGGGCATTCCTGAAGGTTGGGGAGAGGTAATCGATGTCAAGACCAAGACTGATCGCTCTGGGTTGGGTTACAAACCAACTCAGAATGGAGCTGCCACAACCGTCGAAGGGCGACCGAAGGTTATCCAAGAGGTGTTTGTCAGCGGAGGCTTCCAAGTCAATGCCATCGGCGACTGTGAGGAAAATGAAGAGCTGAGCAACCTGGTGTTTAAGGGTGATGCAGTTCTGAACAACTGGGAGGCCGTAGAGATCCCTGTTATCTTTCCCTTGTCAAAGTAATTGTTTTTTTAAAGTTTCATTTACATTTTCAAAAAAAATCCGTAGCTCTGCCTAAGGCTATAGGGTCGTTTTATCGGGCCACCTTTCATTTCTAAAAAGATATTAATAAAAGCATTTTGTTCAATTCCACTTTGGTTCATTTGCGTTTTTCGTTTTCACCTTTAAAAATGAAATTGGCAACCTTTTTCAAAAATATATATAAAAAAAAAAAAAACAGCATCTCATTCTTACATATCTTCGAGCATTTTAATTAAGTAAGCCTTCCATCATGCAGAGATATCGTAAACCTTGTTGGATCCAATGACTTTACTGACACTCCTGACTGGGATGCACCCATCAATCAGGCTGAGGACGAGGGTGAAGAAGATTTTGAAGTACCCGCTGAACTGACAAGATTGATTGAGTACGAGTACACAGAGCTTCAACCGCATAAAGAACAGGTGGACCTAATTAATCTCGGTACAGATGAGAGCAAGAAAGAGGTCAAGATTGGTGCAATGCTTGGGACGGAGATTAGGCCGAGGTTGATTGAGTTGTTAAAAGAGTATATTGATGTGTTTGCATGGTCGTATCAAGATATGCCGGGCCTGAACACAGATATTGTTGTTCACAAGTTGCCACTTAAGCCAGATTGTCCACCTATCAAGCAGAAACTCCGAAGAACGAGACCTGACATGGCTTTGAAGATTCGAGATGAGGTCAAAAAGCAGTTGGATGCAGGTTTCTTGGCAGTCGCAAAATATCCAGATTGGGTTGCCAACATTGTGCCAGTGCCCAAGAAGGACGATAAAGTTAGGATGTGTGTGGATTACAGGGATCTGAACAAAGCAAGTCCGAAAGACGACTTCCCCCTGCCACATATTGATACACTGGTAGACAATACAGCCAGTTTTGCGTTGTTCTCATTTATGGATGGTTTCTCTGGCTATAATCAGATCAAGATGGATCCCGATGATCGAGAGAAGACTACTTTCATTACTCCTTGGGGAACCTTCTGCTACAAAGTCATGCCTTTCGGTTTGAAGAATGCAGGAGCAACTTATCAACGCGCTATGACCACTCTTTTTCATGATATGATGCACAAAGAGATTGAGGTGTATGTGGACGATATGATAGCCAAATCTCAGAGTGAAGAGGAGCATCTAGACCATTTGATGAAATTGTTTAAACGACTCCGGAAATATCAGTTGAAATTGAACCCTGCTAAATGTACCTTCGGTGTCAGATCTGGAAAACTGCTTGGTTTCATTGTTAGCCAGCGAGGGATCGAGGTGGATCCTGACAAAGTCCGAGCCATTCAAGATATGCCGACTCCGCGAACCGAGACGCAAGTTAGGGGTTTTCTGGGACGTCTGAATTACATTTCCAGGTTTATCTTTAATATGACCGCTACTTGTGAGCCGATATTCAAGTTGCTTTGCAAGGGGCAGACAGTTGAGTGGAACCCTGATTGTCAGAAAGCGTTCGAGAAGATTAAAGGTTATTTGCAAGATCCCCCTATTCTGATCCCGCCCGTACCTGGAAGACCGTTGTTTATGTACCTTACTGTTCTCGAGAAGTCTATGGGTTGTGTGCTTGGGCAACATGATGAGACTGGGAAAAAGGAACATGCGATTTATTACCTGAGCAAGAAGTTTACCGATTGCGAAAACAGATACTCACCATTGGAGAAAACTTGTTGTGCATTGGCATGGGCCGCTAAGCGCCTTCGGCAATATATGGTCTGTCATACCACGTTATTGATTTCTAAAATGGATCCGATCAAGTATATTTTTGAAAAACCCGCTCAAACCGGGAGGCTAGCCCGTTGGCACATGTTGTTATCCGAATATGACATCCAGTATGTACCCCAGAAGGCGATTAAGGGTAGTATCTTATCTGATTACCTTGCAGACCAGCCAGTTGAAGATTATGAACCTCTTAAGCTCGATTTTCCTGATGAGGATATTTTTGTTGATTAAAAGAGATTGTGAAGAGCCAGATCCGAGCGAAGGTCCAGAACCAGGTCTTTGGTGGAAGATGATGTTTGATGGCTCCTCGAATTTTAATGGGCATGGTATAGGCGCCGTTTTGATGAATCCAAAGGGCGGATTCACTCCATTCACAGCGAGGTTGGACTTTGAGTGCACTAACAACGTCGCAGAATACGAAGCATGTATTCTTGGCCTCGAAGCGGCGATTCACCTCCGAATCAAACTTCTTAAAGTAAGTGGTGACTCAGCTTTGGTTATTTACCAAGTACAAGGCAAATGGGAAACGAAGAATGAGAAGCTGATCCCTTATAAGGACTACATTATTGAGCTGATCAAGCATTTCGACGAGATAGAGTTCGAGCATGTTCCTAGATCCGAGAATCACGTAGCTGATGCTTTAGCCATGTTAGCATCTATGTGGAAAGTTAAGTTCGTTAATGAAGCACCTCTTATCCATATTGAGCGCAAGGTTGAGCCCACTTATTGTCAGATGGTCGAAGAAGTTGAGGTGGATGAAAAGCCTTGGTTTCATGATATCAAGAACTATCTCGTCAAGCAGGAGTATCCCGATGGTGCTACTGGTCTGGACAAAAAGACATTGAGAAGACTGGCGTCCAAATTCTTTATCAGTAACGGTGTGCTATACAAGAGAAATCACGACATGGTTCTGCTCAGATGTGTCGATAAACGGGAAGCGGACATGTTACTACAGGAAATTCATGAGGGGACCTTCGGAACTCATGCCAATGGCTATGCTATGTCCAAGAAGATGTTAAGGGCTGGGTATTATTGGTTAACCATGGAAGCCGACTGCATCCAATACGCCAGAAAATGCCATAAGTGCCAAATTTATGCTGATAAGATGCACGTACCTCCGTCACCATTGAATGTTTTGTCTTCACCATGGCCGTTCTCTATGTGGGGCATTGATATGATTGGGGCAATCGAACCGAAAGCTTCTAATGGTCATCGTTTTATCCTTGTTGCTATTGATTATTTCACCAAGTGGGTAGAGGCTGCCTCCTACACCAACGTGACCAAGCAAGTGGTTGCCCGATTCATCAGGAAAGAGATCATCTGCCGTTATGGAGTCCCAAGCCGGATAATAACTGACAATGGCACCAATCTGAATAATAAGACTATGAAAGAGCTGTGTGATAGTTTCAAGATCACTCGCCACAATTCGTCTCCATACCGTCCTAAGATGAATGGAGCCGTCGAAGCCGCAAATAAGAATATCAAGAAGATCCTGCAAAAGATGGTTGTGACTTACAAAGATTGGCATGAGATGTTACCGTTTGCTTTGCATGGATACAGAACCTCAGTGAGAACTTCGACAGGGGCAACACCTTTCTCACTGGTATATGGAATGGACGCCGTGCTCCCCATCGAAGTAGAGATACCTTCGCTAAGAGTGTTAATGGAGGCTGAACTTGAGGAAGCTGAGTGGGTTCAAGACAGATTGGATCAGTTGAATCTCATTGACGAGAAGCGTTTGACAGCCATGTGCCATGGGCAATTATATCAGAAACGGATGAAAAGAGCGTTTGATAAGAAGATTCGAATCCGCGAGTTCCGTCAAGGAGAGCTCGTACTCAAAAAGATCTTACCAGTACATAAAGATATGCGTGGAAAGTGGATGCCCAATTATGAAGGCCCATTCGTTGTAAAGACTGTCTTCTCCGGAGGGTCTCTAATACTTACGACAATGGACGGTGAAGAACTAGCACATCCCGTGAATTCTGATGCAGTCCGAAAATATTATGCCTAAAAACCCGCTAAGTCGAAAACCTGCAAAAGGCGACTTAGGCAAAAGTAAGGGTTGAGAAAAAAAGAAATAATAATAAAAAGCTCGCTAAGTTGAAAACCCGAAAGGGCGGCTTAGGCAAAAAAGAGCGTCCCGGTGGATTGAAAACCCGAAAGGGCGGTCCAGGCAAAAGTTAGGGACAAAGGCATTTCCTTGCATCAGAAGACACTGATTATCTCGAACACACTTTCCGCATGAGAGCCATGTTTCAGTTCTTTCATCCTTGCCCAAAGCAGGATTCTGGATTAGTCTTAGTTATTAGTGTCAGTAGGTGTCATTGGATTCGATGTAACCTTTCCCATGTTGCCAATTTCAAAACATAATCATCTGTGGAGCTATGCCTTCAGCGAGCTACCGCCCTTTAAATAAAAGAAACCATCTCGTCACTTACATTCTTTGGTGCATTGCTCTTTGTTTTCTATTTGTTATGCAAAATGCGTTTATTCCTAAAATTTGAAAATGAAAGGTGCATTGTAGATTTTCAAAACTATTTTTCAAAAACAAAACAAATTTAAAATGTAATAAATTACTTTGACTAGTGGAAATTCCGAAAGGATCTCTTCATTCCCCGGAAATATCATTATTGCAGAAACACTTTCAAACCATTGCTCTAACACAGTCCCCAGCGAGACTATAAGCTGACAACTTCTTCTTGGGTAACTCGAAAGTATCCCTTAGGTGTTCTTCTCCCCATGGGAAGACATAATACTGTGCACCTAAGCAATTTACTTCCTCCCCAGAGAATTCAGAACTTTAAAACCAGAGTTGATCCTACCATTCTCTCCCGTAATTGACGTATTGGTTGCAGAGAACGCAGGGTACTTCCGTCGAGATGTTTATTTCATCTCTCGTCCCGTCTCTAGTCTGTTTCGTCAGCATACGCAAGGGCATGAGCATCACATGCCTATTTCATTACATATTCATTACATATGCATTACATATTCATTACATATTCATTACATATTCATTACATATTCATTACATATTCATTACATATTCATTACATACTCATTACATACTCATTACATACTCATTTCATAACACCCTGCATATTCGCATACATAGACATCAACATACATTCATAGTAACATATCCATTAACATATGTGTTAGCATGCACAGGTTCATTGTGTCTCTATCATTGGTCGTTACCACCGAGTAACTGGGTTCGTCTGGTCTCTTCCAATAGATTGTCAGCCCTAAGCATAAAATACTTACTTGTTTCCAGTTTCCCCACAGAGCTCGATCCTCGTGGATGACGGTTACTTCAGCTATCTTTCCTCGCCAGGATAAGATATCTACCCTTCGAGTTCATTCCCTCGATGGAGTCTTGATTACCAATCTTCTTTCTAGCTCGATCCTAGATTGAATCTCAGTCATGTCGGTCGTCAATCCCAACCGGACGTGCATTTATTTTGCACTATCTTTCAAGAAAATCAACTACAATCCTTTACAGATACACGCCAGTTCACGCCTGGAAAATATATCAGTACAACACTTTACAATCCTACATGTTACAACCCTTTACACTTTACATCTTACAGCATCAACATACGACATTTCTCACCTAAGAAGTCGATCCTATCCTCGTTACGACTCGCAGCAAATGGCCATCTCCATGGAGCAGTTGGGCTTCCATTTACCTGCCGTCTTGAGGTATGAACCAAATCGTATTCAGGAGAGCACGATCTTGAGTTACGGGAAGGTTTGAGCGAAATCATATTCAGGAGAGCACGATTCTGAAGTTATGAAGAAGTTCATTTATCCTTTAGTAAAAGAAGGAGCGGAATCATATTCAGGAGAGCACGATTCTGAGTTATGAGGAAGTTCAATTGGCCGTTTTTCAGGAGAGCACGATTCTGAAGAATGAAGAAATTTCAGGAGCCGAATCATATTCAGGAGAGCACGATTCTGAGTTATGAGGAAGTTCGATTATCCACTTTCATATTCAGGAGAGCACGATTCTGAAGTATGGAAAAATTCATTTACAACCGAATCATATTCAGGAGAGCACGATTCTGAGTTATGAGGAAGTTCAATTAGCCATGTTCATATTCAGGAGAGCACGATTCTGAAGTATGAGTATATTCAGTCATCCAGTTTCATATTCAGGAGAGCACGATTCTGAAGTATGAGTATATTCAGTCATCCAGTTTCATATTCAGGAGAGCACGATTCTGAAGTATGGAAAAATTCATTTACAACCGAATCATATTCAAGAGAGCACGATTCTGAGTTATGAGGAAGTTCAATTAGCCATGTTCATATTCAGGAGAGCACGATTCTGAAGTATGAGTATATTCAGTCATCCAGTTTCATATTCAGGAGAGCACGATTCTGAAGTATGAGTATATTCAGTCATCCAGTTTCATATTCAGGAGAGCACGATTCTGACGTATGAGGAAGTTCAGTTTACCCTTTTCATGTTCAAGAGAGCACGATCTTGAAGCAGTTTATTTATCCTTCAGTAAGAGAAGAATCAGAATCGTATTCCAGGCGCCGACCTTAAATGCGAGAAGATTTATTTATCGGATAAGCAGCAGCCTCTTTATTTGAGTGCTTATCCATTTTGGCATATAAGTCCCTTCCAACGATGAGTGACAGTTCTCCCTCGAGAAGCTTATCCGGGCAGTTCCCATCAAAGTCCATTTATTTTGGCATACAGTCGGTCTTTACCCTGTATATTTGATACGGATTTCCGAAAAGTCCGTTTGATCCTGTCTCGAGAGATAGTTTACAGAAGCTTGGATGTTATTCTTTGCTCAATGCTCCGGCATTCTGTAATCGATCTTACAATCGTACGAGATCCAGTTTTATTTTTAGATTCCCCAGTGGAGGCCGTCTCGTAGGTACCATCTCCATTTGAGGATCTCGTTCCTTTTCTAAAAGTGACAATTGGTCATTCGCACCAGTTGACTATCATTTTTAGATTTCCCCAGTGTTGTATTGTGTCTCAGCGCGTCATTTTCCCCAGTGAGTTCTCCTCGTGGCGTCTGTCTCGGTGTCGTCATGTTCGTCAGCATTTTCGCATTCATACGCATCATACCATGTTCATGGCATCATCTGCATTAAGTTGTTCCCGTTTTGTCCATAGCATGGCATATCGTCGCATATAAGGGCAAAATTTTCGGTTATCTATATTTAAATCTCTCCACCACGATTCCTCGAGTCTCTGTCACTCAAATCGTCCGGTGTAGCTATTTAAATAGGGGCAACTGTAATACCCCAAATTTTACCCTTATATTTAGTCAGTCATTTCGCATAGCATCTCATATGTACATTTGCTAACCACTAACAAGTCATGAAGTGAGTTTGCTTTTCAGGAATCATTCCAAGGGCGTTTTGGTCATTTTACGTTGGTTCTGATGGATTCTGAAAAAGTGGTCTTTAGTTCTTGAGGCATTCAAATCACCATACCTGAAACAGTTTTTTATCATCAAAGGCGTCGACCCGATTTGAATATTGTTGAAAAAGTTGTTAGAAACATATTTGAATTTGGGTCGTTCGTTGCTTATGGTTTGTTTTAAGATATTCTGAGCAGTTTTCCGTTCGTTGATAAAGTGCAGTTTTGGATAAAAAATAAGTGAGAGTTAGTTTGAATCTATTCAGATCTAATCAGGTTGCGACGAGATCATGGAAGGAATAATCAATTGGGATGAAAGTGTGTGGGATCTTGCTCATAATATTGTTCCATACAAAAGAGAGGTGAATTGGAATATTTGTTGAGTTAATCCATAAATATTTGTAATTTACAAATAAAGAAGTGAATTTAAATATTTTGAATTTTATTCATGAATATTTATAATTTACAACTAAGAAGTGAATTTGGACAGGCTTGAATTTTTATTCACAAAGATTCATAATTTACAAAGTACATTTTATCCTAAAAATTCTAAGGCCTTCATGCCATTCCTTTGAGTTCTGCATACAACTTCTGATCAACCTGCACATCAAAAGAGAACAGACAGTACAGAAAAACATTAGAAGTTTTTTTCGACACTCTCAGAACAAAGTCATCATCGAGTGCCGGGAGTGGCACAACCGAAGCTGCGTCCTACCCCCGTTACCGATCCGCGCCGTGGGCGTCAGATCAGGTAATACATGTTCTTATCAATATGGGACATCCGAGAGATAGAAAAATAAATGAAGTGGGACTGATTCGTTTCGCCGCGATTGGATTTCCAAACTGATATGAGAGTAAGGCAGCATAGTCAAGCGGGATTCAGACCCGGATGCCGGCAGGTCTAAATCACTTTGTGCTCATTTTTTTCCCAAACCTGAAATTCCACAACAGCATCAGCACAAATTGATGACAGAAACTCAGAAACAAGATAGCTCATAAGCTGCCATGAGTAAATGGAAATTCAAATTGAAAATGCACAACCAAAAGCAGCATCAGTTCTGCAACACATAGGCAAGTTCATGAAGAACCCAGTTCAAACAGAACAAGTAGAGTGAAATGAAGCCAAGGCTGCATCAAATCGCAACAAGCTGCACAAAATTGGAGCAGACAACTCAATCCCTAAAACAGCTCAGGTTCATAAAAAAGAAGAAGAACCAGCCATATCAGAAAGCAAATCAGAGTCATCATGAATGCCTGAAAACCAACAATCAATTGAACATCAGACAAACTGTGTCAAAACTAAACAGAGTGCCAAATGGCTCATCGTTCTTCAACACCAGGTGAACTAACGGCTAAGCATATTGCATCTGCAGGTCAGTTCATAAAACCATAACAGAAGGCAAGATAGGTTCAATATCACCACGCATCAGCACAGAGTAAACACCGACCAAATGTGCAGGCCACATTGGAAAAGCAAAGCACCAAACAAGGGCTCAGTTATGAACATCATCGCCCCAACAAACAAAGTCACCGAAAACAAGTTATCAAAACCATACTCGGTCCATAAAACAAACAAATACATGGCTCAGTTCATCAACATCATAGCCAATCATCATCACCATGTGACCATCCTCGGCAGCGTTTGACTCAACAGCATCAGTATCAGTTCTGAAAGGAGAAAAAGAGGGTCAATGAACTCAAAACCGGAAGAGTAAATTGAACTCGAAACCATATCAGAAAACGATTCAAAGTAACAGCCCAACTCGTGTTCTGAACCAAGTTCCACAGAACACGGCGGAAAATAATCGCAGCAGCATCGAGAAGTATTTCCTCGAGGGTTCAGAACACAGTCATCATCACCGCCTACCGTTCTCGGCAATTTTTGACCCGACCGAAGCATCAGCTTCAATTCCCTGAAAGAAGAAGAGGAAAAGAATCCTTAATCTGCGATAGAACCAGAAACCTGCATCAGAAGAGCCAATTGGAAACCAGTTAACAACAATCCACATCTGAACAAATTCCAGATCCAAATACGGGTTATCAAAGTAAACTGCAAATACCCAGACAAAGTTCGGTTACGATTCCCAAAAGGGGAAGAAATCCCAATCAAAATCCAATCATCACAAAATACGAATAAAATCAAATCTTATCAGTAAAATATAACGCAAATCCATTGTTAACAAAGGCCCAAAAAAAAGAGAGTCAGAAACTATAAGAAGGGGACGATTTCACCTGTGAAAAAACGCTAACGGACCAATCGCGAACAAACCCTAGGCGGCGCAAACAAGGAGAACAGCCGAGACTCAGAGGAACCAATATCCTCATCATCGTCTTCGTAAGAAAGAGGAACGAAGATCATCGACGGCGAACAACAAACATCACCGCACACCAATATCATTTGAACCACAGACAGCCGCGAATCACAGGCGAGAGATCACCAGCACCGTCCGCGAAGAACGGCGGGCAACAAAACCCTAAGCCTCAGTTCTACACATCATCGGCTATAAATCACCGAGGAACAAATGTAAATCCTCACGTTTTAGCTCACTGTTTTTTTTATTTTTCATGTTTTGTAGAAGAAGATGCAGAGGATCGATTAAGAAGAAAGGCGAGAGGAAGAAGAAGAGAGCGCCGTTCGCGAATGGGAACAAACCCTAGCAGCGAGTTGCTGTTAGTTCGTGTGGATTGTGAGGGTTGGGTCTGGGCTTTGATCACTCAGCCCAACCCGGTTTTTTTTCTTATATTTTTTATTTTATTTTTATTTATTTAGTTATATTTTTGTTAAAATTTTTAATTAAAATTGTTCTTTTTTCAAAAATAAATCAAAAAAAAACTTCTTTTTCATAATAAAAAAAAACTCTTTTAAAATAAATAACATAAAGCTTTTTATATATATAATAAAAAAAAAACCTTTTCCTAATAAATAATTTAAAAGTCACTTTAAAAATATGTAAGTTAGTTTTTTTAGATTAAGTTTAAAATATTTTATAGGTTAAACATTACTTTTTCTTTTATAATTTTAATTAATATCTTTTCTTTAAAAAACCATAAAAACCTTCAATACTACACTTTTTCTCCTGACTGGTCCAATTACTGTCTAATTTTGCTTATTAACAGTGTTCATCATTTGCAGCTCTTACGGCGTGTTTAGTTTATTTAAATTTCTTAACTATATTGTATCTGTATCTCAATTGTAATCTCGCGAACCTAATAATCGCGTTTACTTTTCGCATTTAATTTTTGCATGATGTATGATTTAAATTTCTGCTGATGTATCGCGATATTTCTGTCACCTTACGCATCCGAAGGAATTAGGTCTAGCATATGACCGCCGCGTCAATAGTCCTCAACTTCAAAACCTTACAACCTCACAAACCCTAATTTTCACAAATGTCTCGCCGCAGGCAAAGTTACCATTTTACCCCTAGCATTAGGTCAAAGAGCCGCCGCGCTCATTTTAGGGTTTCCCGCCGCGGAATCCCTAACCTAATTTAACCCTAATTACAACTTAACAATTCAACGTAGAGATTTGGAGTTTCTACACTCCACGTAAGCGTGTCCTTAAGATGCGTTTATTCCCCTTGAGACCTTGACCACAGTCAAGAAGTCTCTAACCTCCCTATTGAGGGGAACTACGATTACTCTGATTCCACTCCCGTAAGGATACGTAGGCACAAGATGCGATGTCTTGCCGAGTAAACTTAGAATTAACCCCCTAGGTTTATTTTCTCACTTTTAATCCCTTTGTACATATACCTTAAGCAAATAAATAAAGCAAATAGTAAACATCTGAACAAAAGGTTCCTGTAGAGTACTACAGAAGTTTAGGGTGCTAATACCTTCCCTAAATTTAACCAACCCCCGAACCCTAGATCTTTCCCCGCATTGTGTTTACGATGCAAAATAGGTTTTCCCTCTTTTGACCTTTTCCTTCGGATAAATCAAAGAGAGGTTGTGAATTGAATTGCGATTCAAACTCATTAATAGTTTGTGATCCTATTTCCACCGCAACACATAGCCTTGTGGGGATTTCTGTAATCTTCCTGATCGGATATCCTGCAAAAAAATGTTAATACAGGGAATAAGATCAATGGTTCTACGGTACCTGTTATGCAAAATGATATGCATATGCAAATGCAAAAATGTAGCAAGGGATCAAGAGTGCTGCGCTGTTGACTGAAGGACCAGATTTCTGCTTCGGCGAGAATATAACACATCTCTGTTAATTAGGACCCACAGATACCAATAATACTGATTCATACTGTCAAGAAAAACCAGGTTGTCTGAAGGTAAAGGTTTCCTGTATAACCCCAGTCCCTCTAACAGGTATGGACCTATCCACTAATAACGGTACGGCATCCTATGCGTTCCTCAGCGTCACAGACTTTCAAGAAATGATGATACGTTCACCATTTTTGGTTTGGCATCATCACCCCCTGAAGAGGCCTCACTTAGCTGAGTCACAAATGATCGGTCCCCAGAGTCGACAACTCTCCAGACCAACATCCCCTCAAGCCTAAAGGGCTGGAAAAGAAGTCAACCAAGAGAATCTCGTCTGAGCGTGGATTTTGTGGGACACTAGTACATGCAAAGCATGCACGCGCCCACTACTTTCCACAACTAATTCTAGGTATACACTCAAGCCTGAGTCTGGCTTATCACTCATCAGAGCCCCTCCCCACAACAGCACAATAATGACGGGTTGTTTATCTATCTACCTATCAAGGTTGGCTTGAAAATAAAAGAAAAAGGAAGAAAAGGGGACTCGACAGAGCGTCGCTGCTCTGGGCCTACATATTCCCTCGTGCAATGGGAAAGTCAGAGTCAACGTAGTTCGGCTAACTATGGGTGAAGGGAAGGTTGCTCGCCAAGATATCGCATCTTGTGCTTACGTACTCTCAACAAGCTTGAGAGATCAGAGCTAACGTAGTTCGGGATAAAAAAGGGGACACAGGTTTGTATTTTTTATCCGAGTACGGTTAACAAATAGTTCCAGCAGTTGGTGTATGCAGCTCGACCATTGGAGACTTAGGCGTTACCGTTTGCGGTAGAACTAAAAGTTAACAACACTCTTTTATCTGAAAAGATTTTTCTGATTAAGATCCCGAAGGATGAAAAAGGTTTGAAGTGTTTTTGTGTCTTTTAGAGAAGAAGTTTTTTTTATGGATGTTTGTAGTTCGTACTGCACTAGAGACTATGACTTAGGAGTGAATGCGTCGCATGTCACCCAAAGGGTACCATACTAAACATCCTGATTATTGGAAGGAAACCCTCCAATAACCATTCCCTAAGTAGCTTAAGGCTCGTAACGTACTGTACTAACTTGCCTTTATTACGTATTTTACTATTGTTTTTTGAGAGGAGAAAGAGAAAAAACTACAGGGGAAACTAAAATTCTATTGTTATCATGTAATATGGTCCTAGGGTTGAGTTTGAAACAGGGAACTCCTAGATTTTATCATGCAAAGGCTTCAGCCTAAAGTCTAATCATCACTTCCTTAAACAAGGAAGTGAGAATCCTAGGGGATCATGTGAAGTGGGAAATAGAAAAAACAACTGCCAAAATCAGTAAAGCAGATAAAATAGAAAAGCAAGCAGTAAAGATGCAAATGCAATGCAACAATACAAGCAGAGGGAGAAACTCAACCTCTAAGCAAACAAACAAAGAGAACAGACAAAACAGACAAGCAAAGGGAGGGTCACCTCAACCTTTCAATGCAAACACATCAGTTAGGAAAGGGAAAATAACACAAAGGCAAGGGGAGGACCACCTCAACCCTTAATGCAAGCAAGCAGAGGGAGACCCACTCAACCTCTTAATGCAGTCATGCACCTACACTTAGACTACCCTAAACATGAGCTACCCTAATGCAACACACCACTCAATCATGCATGAAGGAAAGGAATTATGACAAATAAGGAATTCATTCCACAAGTAATCAAACAAGGCATATATCCTAAAGAATGGAATTGATGATGGGATGCATGGTGTATACCAAAGGTATCCACCATGATGTTCAACCAATCATGGATAATCAAGAAATGAGGTGATACATAGTGTATACCAAAGGTATCCACCATGATATTCAACCATTCATGGGAGATTAGAATTGAAGGGAAGCATGGTGTATGCCAAAGGCATCCACCATGACACTCTACCATTCGTGGGAGATTGAAATGAAGGGAAGCATGGTGTATGCCAAAGGCATCCACCATGACACTCTACCATTCATGGGAGATTGAAATGAAGGGAAGCATGGTGTATGCCAAAGGCATCCACCATGAAACTCTACCATTCATGGGAGAATCATCTTTCTAAGAGGCTTCAGGACGAACCCTAAGGATTAGTTAAGGATCACCTAAACTAAAAGGGATTAAAGGCTCTATCAGGGCCTAATCTAGGTTCTTAGTAGGTCTCAACCTAAGCTTGATCCTATCAAGGAGCAATTAAAAGCCTAAAGTTAGCTAAAGGTTCACCTTTAAGTCTAAACTAAGAGGAAAGCTAGATTAGGATCACCTAAACATCATCAACTTGTAAAATGTGGGGAAAATAGGAAATAAATTCTAAAAAACCTAACAAAAATCCTAGATGATCCTAAATGTGTTAAGAATCTATGGTTAAAGTTTCAAGTCAAAGCTCTATGCCTAAGGGCACTAACAGAAAGCTAAACCAAGATGTATGATATGGGAGATTCAAATGGGGAAGGCTCTAAAGATGTGCTCTAAAAACTATTCAAATGGAATCTAAAAAATGCAAGAAAAATATTACAATATTCTACAATCTATCAACATTCACCATACAAAAAATCAGAAATTAATATGGATTATTGAAAGAGAAATAAAATCACAAAGACATGCATGTCATTTTGCAACCATCAAAAACATACTAAAATGGAAAAAATGAACTTAAATGAAAAATGCATTAAAACTGAAATTAAAAAATATGACAAAATTCTAGACATGTTAAACTACCTACATGATTTTTCTCAAGATTTATTGGCATCAATTAATATTTTTTCTGAATTAAAATCAAGTAGCGATCAAATAAAACAATAAGAGAAAATGAAATTAAATGGAAAATACAAGGGTGGTGCAACTAGTAACGGATTCACAGGTAAATGCACTTGGGCCTACGAATGGGGGCGCTGTTAGCGAAATGACTAAGGCCCAGCTGAGAAACTCAGTGTTTTGCCATGGGAATAAGTCATTCGTGAAAATCACTTCCAGTCGTGCGATGAGCTGATGGAGTCCATGGTCCACACGATCGGACGGTCCGTATAAGAGCTGGCAATTCAAAATAGTAAAATGGAGGGAAACTGTACGCGGTGGGGGGCGATGGCCGGACTTGCTCCGGTCATCTTCTACCTCTAGCCAAAAATCCAACTTTCTTATTTCTTAACCAAAACAAGATTTTATTGAACCAAACTTGTGTATTTTTCCGTGTAGAATCCAAATATGCAATTTATTTCCACTTTCCTCCATTAAAACTCAAAAATCATGAACATCCAAGAATCACTCAAGAATTTCCAACTTTCGCAAAAACTAAAATTGATGATACTAATCTCTTCCTCTCCCTTCCTACATCAATACCCCATGTTTATTTTACATTTTCATCCAATAATTAGAGAGAAATTCAAACTACAACCTAAGGTGTTCTGTCAAGAATTGTCATGAAACTTAACCGTTCTAATCCTAAAACGTTCTACACACTATAAGGATCACAATCATGTGAAAATAACATAGCAATTCATCAAGAACAGAGCTTATGGATGAAAGATAAGAACCTGGTTTTGAGCTTCAATGGAGGCTTGAATTATGGATGAAGCTTCAAGCAAATCGTCTAGAATCCATCAATGAACCTCACTGAAGCTTTTTGCAATGGTGATTTGGACTGAAAATGGCTCTATCTTCAAAATCAATTTTCCAAGTTTCTCCACTTTTTCTTAACTCCCTTTTCTGTTATCTTCTACCAAATTCTGTTATTTTCTGTTAGGAATGATTAGAATGTTATATACAGTGGATCTAGAGTGATTTGCAGCCCAATGGAAGCCCATAATAGTCCAATCCAAAATTCACATTTTCATGTTTTTAAGCTTTATGGAAATGGTGAAAATAGAGTGTTAAGGGCTGCAAAGTGATTCATATCAGTTACTTGTGATGTAAGGAATATGTGTGGATAGGATTGAGGCCTTGGAAATGAATCTATGGTAGATTTGAAATGTGTTGCTTAAAGGTGAAGAAATCATGAAAATGGCATAGCAAATGACTTCAAATTTGGTTTCTGATTTTTCCAATGTTCTTAAAACATCAATTGGACTCAAAACAAGCACAGATATGACATGAATTAGTTCCAAAATGAATTGATTTAAATTAGCCCTTTTCAAGCTTCCTTTCATGAATTTTTCTCCATACATTTTCCAATTCAAGTTATGTCAATGATCCCTTGAGGTTTGATTGACCAAATGACCCCATTTGGAGCAACTTTGAAGTTGGCAAGATTTTCATTTGAGGTATGCAAAGTGGTGAACTTGACTTATAATGAAAATGACATGTAATCTTACTTTCCCAAAATACCCTTGACTTGTAAGTCTCATATCTTCAGTTCTGCAAATCCAAATGAGGACTTCTAGTACTCTTTGGAAAGCTAAGATCATGAGGAACAACTTTCATGTTCACTTGAAGTTGAGGAGAAACATCCTTCTTGGTCAAAAATGGCATGGAAGTTGGTTGACTTTTGATGATTAAAATCACATTCATCTGATGACATGTAACTTGTCTGCTTCATAACTTGAGTTCTATAAATCCAATCAAGGACTTCTAGTACTTAAATTAAATATATGAACATGCCCTACAAGTCTCATGTTTATGTCAAGATGAGATGAGGCTTGCATCCTGAGCTATGTGGTCTTGAAGTTAGACACTAAACCAGGGGATTTTACACTGTCAAGCATAGCAACCCTAGCCTAGCAACTTCTTACACTCTTGAATCTTGATGAAATGATCTTGGAATAATCTATGACATGTCTCAACATAACATCCCATGATCACAAAGACTTGGAATTGAGTCTTAATCACCTTCAGTTCAACTGTTGACTTAGGGTTGACCCGGTGAAAACCCTAATCGCATCAATCCTGACTGTGGCTTCACATACTTGAAATAATGATTGCCATAAGCTTTAAAATGACTTTCAAGACATCCCATGAGCTCTCTAAATATTCTAAACCCATAACTATGGATTCAAAACCACTTGATGACCTTCATAGACCCCCAAGATAGGAGGTACACCATTCTTAACCAATCCACTTCTTTTGATGAGCTTTGACATTCTTCTGATGATGATAAGCACTTGATAGCTTGAATATAACCCCTTGAATAGGATTAGACCTTTGATAGCCCTCTCTTGATAAGCACACACCTCTCAATCCCCTGTTCATGGACTATGGTATGTAAATGATAATGCTATGAATGCAATGATAAATGCAATGAAACGAAAGCCAGCTAAAGCAAAAAGTTGGGCAAATTTTGGGGTGTAACAGCTGCCCCTATTCAAACGAATTGGACTGGATTTGATGAGAGGTGAAGAACCTTAGGCTAATCAAAGTAAAAGGCGATTGAATATCGACAAACCCGAAAATTTGCAACCTACACGAACACAAAATAGCGAATGCCAACCAATAGTTGGGATACCGATATGCCAAGGATAATAATCCAATATAATATGAAATTCATCCAAAAGTCGGGAAAACACCTGGAGGACACCAACCAAGAGTTGGAACAACCAAAGGCCAACGGATACCAACCAAGAGTTGGGAAACAACCAAATATACCAACCAAGAGTTGTGACGAAACCGACAATAAATAGCAACCAAGAGTCGGGATAGCGAACTCGGAATACCAACCAAGAGTTGGAACAACAAACAAATAGGGTACCAACCAAAAGTTGGGGTGACAAAACCTCGGATACCAACCAAGAGTTGGAACAAAGATCAACGGATACAAACCAAGAGTCGGGATAACGTCCAACAGGCACCAACCAAGAGTTGGAATAAGAGCCAACGGATACCAACCAAGAGTTGGAACAACCAAAGATACCAACCAAGAGTTGGGATGAAACAAACAACAGATACACCAACCAAGAGTTGGGAAACAACTGGAGGATACCAACCAAGAGTTGGAACACGAACCAAGAAATACCAACCAAGAGTTGGAAAACAAACTCGGGAATACCAACCCAAAAGTTGGGATGAAACCAACAACAGATACACCAACCAAGAGTTGGGAAACAACTGAAGGATACCAACCAAGAGTTGGAAAACAAACTCGGGAATACCAACCCAAAAGTTGGAAAATCACTACAGATACCAACCAAGAGTTGGGAAACAAACTCTGGAATACCAACTAAGAGTTGGGAAACAAAGGTGCTAACCAATAGTTAGAATCACCATGGAATACCATTAATCAAAGGTCGGAACACAAGCTGCTAACCAAGAGTTAGGATTGTTGGGGAAACAAGGAATACTAACCCGGAGTTGGGATAACATCCACTAAGGAACACCAATATTGCCGACCAAGAGTCGGAAAAAAAACGTCCTTCATGAAACTACCAACCGAGAGTTGGAATAACGACACTGCAGGGGATAAAGTCCGACCAAAAATCTGGAACTAAAACTGCTAACCAATAGTTAGGATCAACAGGACCTACTGACTGGAGATGAATTGACAACAGCTAAAAACTACCAACCAAGAGTTGGAAACAAGCAACTCTGTTGTGGAGGAATAGGACTACCACTCAATAGTGGGAACAACTTTCAAAGGAAAACTACCAACCAATAGTCGGAACTGTGAGGAAAATCACCAACCAATAGTTAGAATCAAAGCATCAACCAATAGTTGAAACCGTAGAATAAAAGCCACCAACTAATAGTCGGAACAACAAGGAGACTGCCAACCAATAGTCAGAACAACGAGGAGACTGCCAACCAATAGTCTGAACAACGAGGAGACTACCAACCAATAGTCGGAACAACGAGGAGACTACCAATCAATAGTCGGAACAAAGAGGAGGACTACCAACCAATAGTTGGAAGGGTCGAAAGAAGACCACCAACCAATAGTCGGAATAACGAGGGAACTACCAACTAATAGTCGGAAAAACGACTGCGAGGGATAACATCCAACCAAAAGTTAGTAAACCAGGCTGCTAACCAAAAGTCAGAACACAAGCCTTTAACCAAGAGTTAGGATCGCCAGGAAAATAAATCCTCATCAACTAAAAGTCGGAACAAAAGCTACTAACCAAGAGTTAGGATCGCAAAGATTGCCAACCAAGAGTTGGAACAAAAGCTACTAACCAAGAGTTAGAATAAAAGCTGCTAACCAAGAGTTAGGATAACCAGGAAAAATAGATCCTCCTCAACTAAAAGTCGAAACAAAAGCTGCTAACCAAGAGTTAGGATTGTCGGGGGAAAGATCCTCATTGATCAAAAGCTACTAACCAAGAGTTAGGATAGCTAGGGGACGCTACACGAAGCTGACTCCACCACAGGAGACTACCAACAAAAAGTTGAGATGATCACCCAAAATTATCAACCAAGAGTTGAAATAAAAGGCCACTAACCAAGAGTTAGGATAACAGCTACTAACCAAGAGTTAGAATAACAAAGATTGCCAACCAAAAGTTGGAACGAAGATTCTGCGAAGGGGAAACCAGAGATTACTAACTGAAAGCTAGGACAAGACACCCCGACTTACCAAAACACCAACCACCATAAATTGGACTACGTTGGGGAATGCCAACCAAGAGTTGGAATAAGATAATCAACGGACTCACAAAGGGGTTTGAATTAGTAAGGCTTCCCCGGGAAGAAAACCAAACGACCAATGCCGGGAATGTTTCCAACCATATCCTGAATCAAACAATCTTCGTTCTTAACGGTAATCGGTACCAAACTGGGCTTATATGTTTGAGAATGGCGTAATGTTCCATACGGAGTGGAAATGCTACGCATTTGGAAGGATGCTATGCAACGATGCAAAATGCAAAGGGATCTCCCCTAGCAAAATAAATGCTAGAGAAGAGAGACCGGCTTCGCTGGGGAAAACCGGGTATCACAGAATTACTCCAGCAAAATAAATGCTGGAAAGGTGAAACCGACTCCGCTGGGGAATAACATAAGGAGCCAAGTATGATTAGACTCTCCTGGGGATAGCTTGCGCGTGCCAATGATGATTGGGCTTTGCTAGGATGATGCGTCAACACGGATCGGGCTTCCTGACAACCACCAATAGGCCTTGAGCTGTAGATTATCCATGATGGGTCAGTTATGACTGAAGCTGGAAAATATCTTGTCTAGATTCAAAAGTTTTGGTTGGAGGGTCGAGGGATAGTAGCACGGCTTCCCGACATTCGTCTTGAACTTGAAGGTTGATCAAACCTGCTTGAGTAGCTCTGACGATACGGAGAGGAACGATTCCTTTGTTTCCATATTTTGCCCCAGCCTGTGGGATTTTTGTGGGGTTGTTCCTCGAAGGGAAATCTGCAATCTCTGCACCCGGATCTGCCTCAGCATCTTGAACCTCTAAGAGGTGCTTCATATTAATTGCCCCATGGGCAAGAAATAACTTCTGCGCTCTTAGGGTGACCTGCCCCTGTCTTGCAATGACTTTGCCCCGGATTGGCTAATCTGTGGGGAAATACCCTGGTTGTCTTCGAGAGATTTATCAAACCTCGTCCCGAATGCTTCAGATTAACTGACTTCTGGATGGCGGACTCCTATGTTGTGATCAGTTGACATGGCTTGCCCCGGTTCATCAGAATTCAGGCATTCTGCATTCTATTCTGGTCAGACTTTCCATTGTGGAAACTTCCCTGCTGTCAAGCGCTTACTCGTAAGTAAAACAAACTGTTCTGCATAAAAGATATATTAAATGCAATGCATATGACAGTTTTCAAAATCCAATTCGGTTCGCTGGAAAAAAATTTGTGACATAAAATGTACGAATCATTCATCAACATGTCAACATTAATACAACACTGTAAGGGGAATCCTTTCAGGAGTCAGTTTCGATGCGATCTTTACCAAAGTATGCTTTTGAAACAAATCTGCTTCAATTAGGACTTTTAAAGGTTGTAACATGGTCAGGTTCATGGTTAAAGAAGGAAAGGATATAGGCTCAAAATTTATTTTAACCCACCCATTCTCCTTGATGTTCTCCAATCCTACATTCAGCTAATTCGACCTTAGCGTTCATCTTTCAAAGGTTGATTGATAGGAGCGATGATTCAGGGAATCACACGTTTTTTTATGGAGTGACAGTCACTCTCTTTTCGTCTATGGGCGCCCGGAGCCACATGATTTCGTTCTTGTTTGAGGATTTTTATTTCGTAATCCATTTCGCTTTTTGTTTTTTCCATTCCCTAACTTTTGCCTGGACCAACTCTTTTGAGTTTCTTCGATTTTGAAGTCCAGCGGGATGCCCTAATTTTTTCCTAAGTCGCTTGTTCTCAAGATTCGACTTAGCGGACTTTTTCTTTGATTTTTTTCTTTCTCTTTTTTTTTTTGAACAAAATCGCATGACAACGGTTTGTCTAACTTGTTTGAAAAGAGATTGTGACTGTTTCACTCCTTATCGGCCAGGTTTAACCATTGTGGTTTTTTAGGTACGACCTATATAGGTGTGATCTATCCTCGAACGGGAACTCCTTTTGCAATTTGGACGCTTGGTCAAACTAGCTGACACCTACCCTGCCCCAGGTTAAGATTGAGGGTTTTTCATTTTCAGAAAGAAACTCCTACTACTAAGCTCAAAGGGGTTAACAAGGGATTATCTTTCTTATATCTCCGGTGTTTGGGATTTGAAACAATGCTTGTACATCATCAACAGGTTTTTATTCAAAAGCATACATTCGGAAGCTTGCGCTTCTCGAAATTTCGTTATCCTCCCCGGATTCCACTTAAACAAGCATTTGAAATAAAATAAAGCAATAGAGTGAACACGAATGAATTTATTCAAAAATATGCATATTTATTTCATTTATCAATATCAATTGAAAACAACAAGCTTTACAAACGAAATTTGCAATTAAATAGGAAAGAAACTACAAATGTAAAGAAATGACATGAAAAATGCAGATTGCCAGCTTCTAGGCACTGGGCTTTCGAACTTGATTCGCCGCTGAGGCAGCCATCTTCAGAGTTACTCGTCGAAGTCAGTCTGAAAGGCTTCTGAACCTTCGTTCTCGGGGAACTCTTCCACAACATGAACTGATGTGCCCACCTGGCTGGATGAAGGAAGTTCGTTAACCTGAATACCCTGAGGCGTAATCGAGAACCTGTTGGTGTCCAATAGAGTCCGAACCTGGATCTTAAGCACCTTGCAGTTTTCAGTTGAGTGCCCTTGTGCCCCCGCGTGGTAATCACAATGGGTGCTCGCAATAAAACCTGGCGGATACGGAGGGATCACCGGGTTAATCTCCTTTGGAGCTATCAGACCACCCTTGATCAGATATGGAAATACCTGACTGTATGACATGGGTAACCGGGCGAACTACCTTTCTGGCTTCTTTGGTCTTTGCTTGGCGTGTCGTCCCTATTGATGGCGATATGACCGTTGACTCCAGAAGGGAGATGATGTCTGATGCGTGGACCCTAGGGGTTGTTGACTCTGAACGGTCAAGACATCCGGAGATTGAGCCTGAGATACCAAGGACTCCTTTTTCTCAGATGCACTCATCCTCAGGTTTAGTCCCGGAATTGGCAATAGCTGCGGGCACGGAGATTTAGAAGTCATTAATTGCAAGGCATCCTTTGGGTCCAATGCAGTTTTGGGGATGAAAGCAGGAGTGTCCATCTTTTCTGTAATGCCTAGAATGAGACCCTCTGCTATACTCGTGTCGCCTGACGCGAACTTAACGGCCTTTGAATCGATTAAATCCTGAACTACGTGCTTAAAAGCTTTGCAGTTCTCAATGTGGTGTCCGGGTGCCCCCATCATGGAAATCACAACGGGCGTTTGCATTATAGCCAGGTGGTGGGGTCCCAGTTAGTGGATGTAACTTCCGTAGTTCGACCAACTGAAGCTGAAGCAAGACTTGCAGCAACTGAGTGTAAGTCATAGGGATCTTATCAAAAATTCTGTCGGGATGCTTCAGCCTCGGCGTATACCTCCTGGCCTTAGGAGTGTCCTGGGGAGTGAGAGATAGTTGCTTACGTGGCAAATCTGGGATCTCAGGTTGTGCCACAGTTCTTCGAGGCACATCATGCCTTGGGACAGGTTCCATGGACAAAAGCGGAGCGAGCATCTCTACTACAGCTTTAGGCACCTGGTCACCTTCTTCTCTGAGCACTTTTCTTACTACCTCCATGATCAAACCCACCTGAGTTTTCAACTGCTGGTTCTCCTCTCTAAGTACCTGCTGGTTCGAACGTAACTCTTGTATGTTCCCCATAACCTGCCTCATCTGGCCTCGGACCTCACTCAGCTCTGCTCGTACCTGTTCCATAGCCTTATGGGGATTTCTGTAATCTTCCTGATCGGATATCCTGCAACAAACTGTTAATACAGGGAATAAGATCAATGGTTCTGCGGTACCTGTCATCACCCCCTGAAGAGGCCTCACTTAGCTGAGTCACAAATGATCGGTCCCCAGAGTCGACAACTCTCCAGACCAACATCCCCTCAAGCACAAAGGGCTGGAAAAGAAGTCAACCAAGAGAATCTCGTCTGAGCGTGGATTTTGTGGGACACTAGTACATGCAAAGCATGCACGCGCCCACTACTTTCCACAACTAATTCTAGGTATACACTCAAGCCTGGGTCTGGCTTATCACTCATCAGAGCCCCTCCCCACAACAGCACAATAATGATATCATACTGAAAATAAAGTGCGGAAAGTAAAGTGCGATAAATAAATGCAAACCCAACAGATAAACACGCAAGCGCTAGGATTGACTCGCATAGGGAACGCCTAGTCCCTAGCAGAGTCGCCAGTTGTCGCTACTGCAAAAATAAGGTGCCGACAAAACAGAAGAGTCGCCACCTTTCGTTATTTATCCCACAGGAAGGGAAAGGAAATGATCAAAAAAACCTGACGAAAAGGTATAAGACAAGGTCATCGCAACCATGTCTGGGTTCAGGAGTTGGTTATGCAAGGGGAAGGTATTAGCACCCCTCACGTCCGTTGTACTCAACGGGATCCATGCTTGTTGTGTTTATCTGACGGGTTGTTTATCTATCTACCTATAAAGGTTGGCTTGAAAATAAAAGAAAAAGGAAGAAAAGAGGACTCGACAGAGTGTCGCTACTCTGGGCCTACGTATTCCCTCGTGCAATGGGAAAGTCAGAGTCAACATAGTTCAGCTAACTACGGGTGAAGGGAAGGTTGCTCACCAAGATATCGCATCTTGTGCCTATGTACTCTCAACAGGCTTGAGAGATCAGAGCTAACGTAGTTCGGGATAAAAAAGGGGACACAGGTTTGTCTTTTTTATCCGAGTACGGTTAACAAACAGTTCGAGTAGTTGGTGTATGCAGCTCGACCATTGGAGACTTAGGCGTTACCGTTTGCGGTAGAACTAAAAGTTAACAACACTCTTTTATCTGAAAAGATTTTTCTGATTAAGATCCCGAAGGATGAAAAAGGTTTTAAGTGTTTTTGTGTCTTTTAGAGAAGAAGTGTTTTTTATGGATGTTTGTAACTGCACTAGAGACTATGACTTAGGAGTGAATGCGTCGCATGTCACCTAAAGGGTACCATACTAAACATCCTGATTATTGGAAGGAAACCCTCCAATAACCATTCCCTAAGTAGCTTAAGGCTCGTAACGTACTATACTAACTTGCCTTTATTACGTATTTTACTATTGTTTTTTGAGAGGAGAAAGAGAAAGAACTACAGGGGAAACTAAAATTCTATTGTTATCATGTAATATGGTCCTAGGGTTGAGTTTGAAACAGGGAACTCCTAGATGTTATCATGCAAAGGATTCAGCCTAAAGTCAAATCATCACTTCCTTAAACAAGGAAGTGAGAATCCTAGGGGATCATGTGAAGTGGGAAACAGAAAAAACAACTGCCAAAATCAGTAAAGCAGATAAAACAGAAAAGCAAGCAGTAAAGATGCAAATGCAATGCAACAATACAAGCAGAGGGAGAAACTCAACCTCTAAGCAAACAAACAAAGAGAATAGACAAAACAGACAAGCAAAGGGAGGGTCACCTCAACCTTTCAATGCAAACACATCAGTTAGGAAAGGGAAAATAACACACAGGCAAGGGGAGGACGACCTCAACCCTTAATGCAAGCAAGCACAGGGAAACCCACTCAACCTCTTAATGCATTCATGCACCTACACTTAGACTACCCTAAACATGAGCTACCCTAATGCAACACACCACTCAATCATGCATGAAGGAAAGGAATTATGACAAATAAGGAATTCATTCCACAAGTAATCAAACAAGGCATCTCTCCTAAAGAATGGAATTGATGATGGGATGTATGGTGATACCAAAGGTATCCACCATGATGTTCAACCAATCATGGATAATCAAGAAATGAGGTGATACATAGTGTATACCAAAGATATCCACCATGATATTCAACCATTCATGGGAGATTAGAAATGAAGGGAAACATGGTGTATGCCAAAGGCATCCACCATGACACTCTACCATTCATGGGAGATTGAAATGAAGTGAAGCATGGTGTATGCCAAAGGCATCCACCATGACACTCTACCATTCATGGGAGAATCATCTTCCTAAGAGGCTTCAGGAGGAACCCTAAGGATTAGTTAAGGATCACCTAAACTAAAAGGGATTAAAGGCTCCATCAGGGCCTAATCTAGGTTCTTAGTAGGTATCAACCTAAGCTTGATCCTATCAAGGAGCAATTAAAAGCCTAAAGTTAGCTAAAGGTTCACCTTTAAGTCTAAACTAAGAGGAAAGCTAGATTAGGATCACCTAAACATCATCAACTTGTAAAATGTGGGGAAAATAGGAAATAAATTCTAAAAAACCTAAGAAAAATCCTAGATGATCCTAAATGTGTTAAGAATCTATGGTTAAAGTTTCAAGTCAAAGCTCTATGCCTAAGGGCACTAACAGAAAGCTAAACCAAGATGTATGCTTTGGGAGATTCAAATGGGGAAGGCTCTAAAGATGTGCTCTAAAACCTATTCGAATAGAATCTAAAAAATGCAAGAAAAATATTACAATATTCTACAAACTATCAGCATTCACCATACAAAAAATCAGAAATTAATATTGATTATTGAAAGAGAAAGAAAATCACAAAGACATGCATGTCATTTTACAACCATCAAAAACATACTAAAATGGAAAAAATGAAATTAAATGAAAAATGCATTAAAACTGAAATTAAAAAATATGACAAAATTCTAGACATGTTAAACTACCTACATGATTTTTCTAAAGATTTATTGGCATAAATTAATATTTTTTCTAAATTAAAATCAAACAGCCATCAAATAGAACAATAAGAGAAAATGAAATTAAAAGGAAAATACAAGGGTGGTTCAGCTAGTAACGGATTCACATGTAAATGCACTTGGGCCTGCGAATGGGGGCGCTGTTAGCGAAATGACTAAGGCCCAGCTGAGAAACTCAGCATTTTGCCATGGGAATAAGCCATTCGCGAAAATCACTTCCAGTCGTGCGATGAGCTGACGGAGTTCATGGTCCACGCTATCGGACGGTCCGTATACGAGCTGGCAATTCAAAATAGTAAAACGGAGGGAAACTGTACGCGGTGGGGGGCGATGGCCGGACTTGCTCCGGTCATCTTCTACCTCTAGCCAAAAATCCAACTTTCTTATTCTTAACCAAAACAAGATTTTCTTGAACCAAACTTGTGTATTTTTCCGTGTAGAATCCAAATATGCAATTTATTTCCACTTTCCTCCATTAAAACTCAAAAATCATGAACTCCAAGAATCACTCAAGAATTTCCAACTTTCGCAAAAACTAAAATTGATGATACTAATCTCTTCCTCTCCCTTCCTACATCAATACCCCATGTTTCTTTTCCATTTTCATCCAATAATTAGAGGGAAATTCAAGCTACAACCTAAGGTGTTCTGTCAAGAATTGTCATGAAACTTAACCGTTCTAATCCTAAAACGTTCTACACACTCTAAGGATCACAATCAAGTGAAAATAACATAGTAATTCTTCAAGAACAGAGCTTATGGATGAAAGATAAGAACCATGTTTTGAGCTTCAATGGAGGCTTGAATTAGGGATGAAGCTTCAAACAAATCGTCTAGAATCCATTAATGAACCTCACTGAAGCTTTTTGCAATGATGATTTGGACTAAAAATGGCTTTATCTTCAAAATCAATTTTCCAAGTTTCTCCACTTTTTCTTAACTCCCTTTTCTATTATCTCCCACCAAATTCTGTTATTTTCTGTTAGGAATGATTAGAATGTTATATACAGTGGATCTAGAGTGATTTGCAGCCCAATGGAAGCCCATAATAGTCCAATCCAAAATTCACATTTTCATGTTTTTAAGCTTTATGGAAATGGTGAAAATAGAGTGTTAATGGCTGCAAAGTGATTCATATCAGTTACTTGTGATGTAAGGAATATGTGTGGATAGGATTGAGGCCTTGGAAATGAATCTATGGTAGATTTGAAATGTGTTGCTTAAAGGTGAAGAAATCATGAAAATGGCATAGCAAATGACTTCAAATTTGGTTTCTGATTTTTCCAATGTTCTTAAAACATCAATTGGACTCAAAACAAGCACAAATATGACATGAATTAGTTCCAAAATGAATTGATTTAAATTAGCCCTTTTCAAGCTTCCTTTCATGAATTTTTCTCCATACATTTTCCAATTCAAGCTATGTCAATGATCCATTGAGGTTTGATTGACCAAATGACCCCATTTGGAGCAACTTTGAAGTTGGCAAGATTTTCATTTGAGGTATGCAAAGTGGTGAACTTGACTTATAATGAAAATGACCTGTAATCTTACTTTCCCAAAATACCCTTGACTTGTAAGTCTCATATCTTCAGTTCTGCAAATCCAAATGAGGACTTCTAGTACTCTTTGGAAAGCTAAGATCATGAGGAACAACTTTCATGTTCACTTGAAGTTGAGGAGAAACATCCTTCTTGGTCAAAAATGGCATGGAAGTTGGTTGACTTTTGATGATTAAAATCACATTCATCTGATGACATGTAACTTGTCTACTTCATAACTTGAGTTCTATAAATCCAATCAAGGACTTCTAGTACTTAAATTAAATATATGAACATGACCTACAAGTCTCATGTTTATGTCAAGATGAGATGAGGCTTGCATCCTGAGCTATGTGGTCTTGAAGTTTGACACTAAACCAGGGGATTTTACACTGTCAAGCATAGCAACCCTAGCCTAGCAACTTCTTACACTCTTGAATCTTGATGAAATGATCTTGGAATAATCTATGACATATCTCAACATAACATCCCATTATCACAAAGACTTGGAATTGAGTCTTAATCACCTTCAGTTCAACTGTTGACTTAGGGTTGACCCGGTGAAAACCCTAATCGCATCAATCCTGACTGTGGCTTCACATACTTGTAATAATGACTACCATAAGCTTTAAAATGACTTTCAAGACATCCCATGAGCCCTCTCAATATTCTCCACCCATAACCATGGATTCAAAACCACTTGATGACCTTCATAGACCCTCAAGATAGGAGGTACACCATTCTCAACCAATCCACTCCTTCTGATGAGCTTTGACATTCTTCTGATGATGATAAGCACTTGATAGCTTGAATATAACCCCTTGAATAGGCTTAGACCTTTGATAGCCCTCTCTTGATAAGCACACACCTCTCAATCCCCTATTCATGGACTATGGTATGCAAATGCTAATGCTATGAATGTAATGATAAATGCAATGAAACGAAAGCCAGCTAAAGCAAAAAGTTGGGCAAATTTTGGGGTGTAACAAGATGGCGCGATATGGCTGCCCAGGTAGAGCCTTCCCTAACGGAAAAGGAGTTGGCTGATTGGTTTGTGGATATTGTAAGGCCTGAGTTTTACGAGAGAATGATCAACAGTATCATAACAAATGTCTCCGATATCGTGGCTGTTGGTATAAAAGTAGAAGCTGGGTTGAAAAGAGGCAAGGTGACAAGTGCAGCTATACTAGCACAGTGAAGAAGATGCAAGATCATCTCCATAAGAAAAAGGAAGGGGTAACAAACGCCATAATGTACGACGAACGAATTCAGAACAAAAGAAGCCATTCGCAGAATCAACGGTCGTCTCGTCCGTGACCTTAACAAAATTATTATCAATAACAGTACGTGGCTGCAGTCACACCGGTTTTTCAACCACGACCAAACCCGCAGAATCCTCCGCAACAGGCGTTCAATGCCTATCGATTGAACCAGAATAAGTAGGCACACCCACAGTAAGGAGCACCGGCCCCGAGGGCCGCTTTCCAAAACAGAAGGCCAAAAATTCGGCCTATCCCTATGAGCTATACAGATTTGTACCCTCAGCTAGTGCAACAAGGCCTAATCCAGACCAGGAAGTTGGGTTCCCCTCCGAATCCACTACCGTACTACTACAATCCAAACGCACACTGCACATTTCACGAAAATTACGTCGGGCATGATCTCGAGGGTTGTAAAGCACTTCAACACATTGTGCAGTAGCTAATTGAAAAGAGAATCTTATCCTTTGAGGATAATCAGCCGAATGTGGAGAACCGTCCCCTGCCAAATCACGGTGGCGTCCATGCTGTGGAAGAAGATTCTGACATAAGAATAATTTTTGAGGTATCTAAAATCAAGACTCCATTGGTTGAATTACACAAAAATCTGGTGAAAGCGGGTCTAATCAAGGGTCCATACGAAAGTTGCAATGATTTTCATCACAAGCCATAGGGTTGTAACCTTGTGCAGCGAGATATCCAATCAATGATTAATGAAGGTATACTGCAAATATGTGGAAAGAAGAAGAAAAAGGATATCTCGGTAATTGAACCAATCTTCAACCTATCGAGGAAATCTGAAAAAAGACCAGTGTTCAATACCGTGAATAATAAGTTTGTTCCTCCCGCTACGGTCATACCTGTTTTTCACAATGGTCTTGCACCAACTACAGACCAGCCTAAGCCTAGGCACGATCCAAGGGCAAGACTGAGTCCTCATCCAAGGGTTGTATTTTGGAAACACGATTGCTCCTGGTACGACATGAACGCCGGAAGGAAACAGGAAGATGCAACGAACATTGCCGGCAAAGCAAGATGACCCGCAATGGTCGTGTGTATCAACCTAAGGAAAAATTCACCATTCCTTAGGCTGCGACCACTATTCCCAAGACAACTACCAACATTCTTAAGGCAGTTGTTCCAAAGGAAACCACCTCCAAAGAACCTATCGTTGAAAAAACAAAAGGCAAAGAAGTCCCAAAGGAGGATGAAGAAGAATTTTTTAGAATCATTCGCCGAAGTGATTATCGGGTAGTGGACCAGCTTAACCAAACACCGTCCAAAATCTCGATCATGTCATTGTTGTTAAACTCTTCTTTCCATCGACAAGCCCTATTGAATATATTGACACGCGCTCATGTCACAAAGGACATCACCGTGGGGCAGTTTGATTCTGTGGTTGCCAATATTACAACCGGCAACATGCTGAGTTTTGACAACTTTGATCTAACTGCTGAAGATCGCAAGCACAACAGTGTCTCGCATGTGTCTATTAAATGTGAAGAAGACACCCTTGCCAGGGTACTTGTGGACAACTTATTGGCTTTTAACGTGATGCCTAAAAGAATGACAACCAAATTTATAAAACCTCCCAAACATTTTCCAACTCAAAAAATAGTCCAAACACTTCACAAAAGATGTGTTAGAGCTGTCCAAGACCTCACTTTTGCGAGAAAACCATCCAAGCTAAAAGTCAACTGTCAAAACCTCATTTGTTGACTTTTCTGCATTTTGAAGGGCAGCCTTCAAACCATTGCATTTACTTGAGTTCCAAGACCACTCACACTTCACGTTTGACATATACAAACTATCCATAAGTGATTCACACTTCTGTAACAAGATTTGAGTAAGTTGGCTTTGGAAATATTTGGATTTTTTGGTGTTTCCTTCACTATCAAGGCATTATGTCCACTAGCTTGCTTGGAGGTTACTTTGAGCATCTTCTCATCATCCTTGGAGTGTTTGCAGACCATCAAAGAGCTTGTAGGACCTCTAGTTTTCTTGCTTCTCAAGCTTGCATTATAAGGCTACAAGAGGTAAGCCTACAACTTGCATTTCTCATGCCACTTTGAATTCTAGCCATGATTTTGAGTTGAACATTGCTTAGACATATTTTATGTATGTTATGTGTCATGTATGAACCATTTCTTGCAGCCAAACATGTGTTTTTTGGACTGTCAAATTTCAGGTCACAAACTAGGTCCAACCTAGTCACATTTTGCATTTTGATTCCAATCTGCCAAACCACTTGTAAATTTCTTATTTTCTCTTGTGCCAACCTTTATATATTATGCATATATGATGTTTGTACACTTGTTTCATAAACAACACCACTACACAATGTTCAAATGTTCTTGCATTTGGTTGTCACCAAACTTTGAGCATATCTCCTAATCCTAGAATTTCCTTGGGGAACAGGAGTTAGCTGCTGACGGGGAAATTATGGAACCTCAGGTTGTGCAGAAGATCTTTGAGGCACATCACGCTTTGGGAGAGATTCCACAAGTGAGGGTGGAATAACCATTTCTGCTTCAGCTTCAAGCACATGATCGCCTTCCTTTCTTAGCACATTTCTTATGACTTCTGTGATCAGGCCCATCTGAGTCTTCAATTGATGAACTTCCTCCCTAAGCATTTTCTGATCCTGACACAAAGCTTGCATGTCCACCATAAACTGTCCCATCTGGATTCGGACTTCTCTCAACTCTGCTTGAGTCTGCTCCATAGTCACTTCTGCCTTCCTTGAAGAGTTAATGTTTGAAATTCCGAAGAAAAATATGATCAGGACAACAAAACCCAGCCTCGAACACCTGTTATGCAAATGAAATGAAAATGATATGCAAAATGCTAATGCAACAAACAAAGGATCAAAGCTTCCACAAGCTCTGAACAACTACTGCGCTGCTGACTGGATAAGTTCATAAGTCTGCTCTAAAGAGAAAACCAGAATACCGGGTTGGGTAGAGGCCAAGTTTCCTGCATAACCCTCCCACTCATAGGTATGGACCTAATCTCTGATAAGGTTCGGCATCCTATGCGGTCGTCAGCGTCACAGACTTTCAAGAAACGATGATACGTTCACCATATCTGGTTTGGCATCATAGTCAAATGAAGCAGCCTCACTTAGCTGACTCCTAAGTGATTGATCTCCAGAGTCGACAATTTCCAGATCCAACACCCCCTCCTAACCAATGCACAAGATAGGATGTCTTCAAAGAAAACCTCGTCTGAACGTGAATTTCATGAGGACTAGTGCGCGCCTAACGTGAAGGTACTCACTACTTTCCACTCTAATGTTATGTGTATTGTTGCACCCCAAATTTGTCCTACCTTTACATGGTTTCTAGTGCCACTTTATTTTGAATGAATAAAATGGCACAATTGGCAAGAGACCGTGTGTGAGGAGTTGTGAGTGTGTCGAGAGGTCGAGAGTTCGAATCCCACCTTCTTCACTTTTTGTTTTTCTTTTATTTTTATTCTAACTTTTCTATTTTCATAAAAAAAAAAGATAACAAAATAGTTTTTTTTATTATTTAATTATTATTTTCATATTTTTATTTAAATTATTTTTTAAAAAATATTTTTATTTTCACTATTTTTCATATTATTCATAAAAACATCCAAAAATCATAAAATTAAAAATATTAGAAAAGATTTTATTCTTTTTATAATATTTTTAATGTTTAATAAATAAATAGGGTTTTAAGTTTGTTTTAATTTGTTTAACTTTTATTTAGTTTTGACTAATTCTTTAAGTTGGGCTTTAAAGTGGGTATTAGGTTAGAGTTAACCCTAATTTGTTACCTATTTTTCATATTATTCATAAAAACATCCAAAAATCATAAAATTAAAAATATTAGAAAAGATTTTATTCTTTTTATAATATTTTTAATGTTTAATAAATAAATAGGGTTTTAAGTTTGTTTTAATTTGTTTAACTTTTATTTAGTTTTGACTAATTCTTTAAGTTGGGCTTTAAAGTGGGTATTAGGTTAGAGTTAACCCTAATTTGTTACCTATATAAACATGAGTTGTATTTGAGAAAAGGGGAACCGGAAGAAGAAAAAAGGAGAGCAGAAAAAATACACGACCGCCGCTGCATGTTCATACTCTCCCCGAGGTATTCTAATTTATCTTTATTCCCGCTGTGCCATCATGTAATATGTTACTAACTAATATTTTACTACACACATTTTCACAAGCATACATATGGTGCAATGCTTACTATTTCATTTGGTTCCTAACATATATAATATATAGGTTGCTCCTATATCAATTGGTTATTAATATATACCTTACTATTTCAATTGCTAATAAATATATAGGTGTAACATATGGTGTTCTGTTAACGTTTTTATATATGTACTAACAATTTGTTTCTCATACTGTGCGCAGGATTTTTTGGTTTTCAATTTACTACTTTTATGTATATTAGTTACTAACATTAGTATATAATAATTTGTTAATTTACTACTTTTATATTAGTTACTAACATTAGTATATATAATAATTTGTTAAAACACTGCTTTTATATTAGTTACTAACATTTTCTTTAAAACATTAAAAGTAAAACTTTTTTTTTAATTACAACAAAATTTTCTTAATCAAAAACCTTAAAATTAAAACATTTTCTTTAATTAAATTAAAACAATTTTTTTTAAGTAAAAAACATTAAATGTAAAATGGTTTCTCCTTTAAAGAAATTAACTTTTCTTTTAAATAAAAATTCAAAAAAATAAAGTTCTTGTTTTAGCCGTTTCATTTTCGTCTAACCCTCGTTAGTTTTGTTGGTTTCAGCTTATTAATGTTTCATTTATTCATATTGTCGATTTTCAATTGTAATTATGTGAGGCAACCGTCTCTTATTTCATTATTATTCTTGCATTTCCCATGGATGTAATTTACGCGAGGCCATGGTCGCGGTTTATTTTTTTTATTTCGCATTTTTTTTGGGATTTGTAAATTACGCGAGTGATCGTCGCGACGCTTTTTCCGTTTTCTTTACTTTCCACTTTAATTTCCGCCATATAATAATTTGCCATGTTTTGCATGATTTACCGTTATGTTCATCTCCGAAGGAATTAGGTCTAGCCGTTTGACCGCCGAGTCAATAACCCTAACGTTTGATCATTTCAAAACCCTAATCGCCTAGGTGTCCCGCCGTGGAATCCCTAATTTCAACCCTAAATTTTCAATTAACAAATTCAACATAGAAATAGGAGTTTCAAAGACTCCACGTAAGCGTGTCCTTAATAGATGTTTATTCCCCATTGAAACCTTGACCACAGTCAAGAAGTTTCTAACCTCCCTTTCGAGGGGAACTACAATTACTCTGATTCCATTCCCGTCAGGATATGTAGGCACAAGATGCGACGTATTGCCGAGTAAACTTAGGACTAACCCTTAGGTCTTTAGGTCACTCTATCCCTTAGCAATATATTTCAAATAGATAATAAAATAAAAAAGCATACAATAAACAAAAGGTTCCTGTAGAGTACTACAGAAGTTTAGGGTGCTAGTACCTTCCCTAAGCTTAACCAACCCCTTACCTAGATCTCTCCCCGCATTGTCTTTACGATGCAAAATTAGGTTTTCCTCTTTTGACATTTTCCTTCGGATAAATCAAAGAGCGGTTGTGAACTAAAGATGCGATTCAAATTAATTAATAATTTGATATCATATTCTAACCGCAACAGAAAATGGCGACTTCACTGGGGACCCTCCTAATTTTTAAGGGTTACCCCTATTTTGTTTATTGTATGATATTTTATTAATTATTTTTATATATCATTGTACCTTGTGGGGATACCTGTTATTGTGAGATAAGTCCTAACCCAGACTTGAGTGACCTTATTATAGGAAGGTGAGATATTCGACGAGGCTTGCCGGGAGTGAGTCCTGACCAAGTCAACTCGAGAATCACCACTCAGTTGAGACCCTTTCGAAAATGGTTCGGTTGATCGAGTGCAGTCGTGAAAACTTTTACTATTTTCAATTGGAGTCTGTGATACTGGGGACCGTAGTACCTTAACACCACCTTGGCCTTATATAGGACGTAGTGCGGGAACTATGTGGGAGTATTCCTACAATAGTTGTTACGCGATACTACACTCAAATGAGGTTCTCTTGAGAATATTATCGACCCCCGAGTTAGTCGGAAAGTTGATAATATCCGAAAGATGGATTAATGACTTTGGGCACCGCTTTAGAACCTTGTTCTGCAGGTATAATTAACCTATAGTACTTACCTTTTGGGAAGGGTAGACCTTAACTCCATTCGCTGTCCTCTAACCTAGGACCTTTGTGTGTGTATTTTTGCTTTGCATCCATAAAGCATCATATCATTTCCAGTTTCAAGGAATTCAACAGTCCTTTGCAAATTCAAAAAGGTCCTACATTTTAGAGTCAAAAAAAAATTTCTTTCCAACTTTCCTAAAAGGGAATATTTGCAATCGACCGTTGAAATTCTTGGAACCATTACATGGCATTAGCATCACATTTTGCATTGCATTTTCCCCCGATTTCTCATTCTCGGTTCTCTCGTCTTCCAGTGTACCTTTGAGTCGTCAAGCTGATTCCTCGACACAAATATCAGACCAGGGCTAACTATAGACATAAGATGTCAGAGCAAGAGACATACAATGCAGAGATCCGAATGGAAATCGATGAGTTGAAGTCAGACATGACTAAGCTCACTGAAATGCTTCAAATACTGATTGCCAGAGGACAGCCAGCTCAGACTCCTCAACGCCCAGTTATCAGACAAAACCAGAAATGGAACAGAAGCCACTTTGATCCTATTCCCATGACTTACACCGAGCTATATCTTGACTTGGTTCGACGAGGACTGATCACCATAAAGGCTTCGCCACCTCCTCCTAATCCCCCTCCGGTTGGGTTCAGGACTGATCTCCATTGTGCTTTTCATGAGGGTGCCCCAGGCCACGACTTGGAACATTGTTTTGCGCTGAAGGCTAGAGTGCGTGAATTGGTTAGAACCGGAATACTTAATTTTACAGACGGTCATCCGAATGTTCAGAAGGATCCCTTGCCAGTGAATCAGAAATGAAGTTTTATCACTAGGCCTTTTATTCCTTGTTGTTTGCATTTTCCTTATTTCGTATTAGTTGTTTGCTTTCAAATTATGTTTGTACTTTTACATTAATGAAATGAGCATTGTGACTTTTGATTCAATTCATTTTGCCTACTATTTGCATCTTTATGCTTTATTTTCAAATATTTACTTTTTGTCCAAATTTTTGATATGCTAAGATTGGAGGGAGGATGATGATAACGTTATACCCATAATTGCTGTCAGTATGCTTTCAATCAAACCTTGTTGACGATGTAAGGCATTGTTTCAATTCCCAAACACTGGAGAAATAAGGAAGTTAATCCCTTGTCAACCCCTTCGAGCCTAGAAGTTGGAGTTCCTTTCTTTACAAAAAAAAACCCGCAATTTTAACCTGGGGATGGGTATTTCTCAATTAACTCGATTATGTGTTCATGCAATATACCTTTCATATAAAGGTCGCACTTACAATTTTCCTTCACACATAACAAACAAGTGCCGAAGATTTTTTAAGCAAAAAAAAAAAACGATGATGGTTCACCGTAATCATTAAACTAGGCAGTCATGTTTCAAAATAAAAAATCAAAAGAAAGAGCCCGCTAGGTCAAAACCTATGAAGGAGACTTAGGAAAAACTAGGGCATCCCGTTGACTGTAACTTTCAAAATAAACAGTTCAGGCAAAATTTAGGGATAATACAAAGAGGAGTTTTAAATCTTTACCCTGAAAATCCTCAATGTCAAAATGACCAAATATCATAAGGAGGTAGTGGCTGCTTTTCATAGGTCCATTGACTTCTGAACCATCATTGCTACCATCAGTGCAATTCTTAATCTATACGAACCTGAATGCATAATAGGAGTTAACTGAGCATAGGACTGGAGATCATCATGTAGATGGGGGTGGGTATAAATAAATTTTGAGCCTTTATCCTTTGTTTCATAAACCGTGAACCAGACCACGTTACAACCCTTAAAAGACCTAATTAAAGCAAGGTTATTTTGAAAGTATACTACAACAAGGTTGCGTAACCTGACTCCAAAAGATCTTTGTGAATCATTTATTTTGGCAATACATTTTTGTTTTAAATTTTGAGCGTCTTGAACCACCGTGTTCTGACCAACGACTTATTTTTCATTTTTCAAAAAAAAAAAATTTGATTTCAAAGGTCGCATGAACTTTGCATTACCATGTTTGTATGAATATTTTTGTTTGCAAACTGGCTTTCCTCTAAGGAATTTTCAAACAATGAGAAACTTGGTCAAGTGATCCTATCAAGGGCAAGTTTCGCTTACATCTTGTCTAAGAATCAGTTCAAGATTTGTTCAAGGCAAGATCTTCTCAGATTTGGTTTATCCATAAAATTTTCAAGACTCATATTGGGGAAAGCCTTCCGAGGGTACAGTAATACAATCATTTTTACGAATCAGATAAGCTGAAGCAATTATCAGTTTGTCTAATCTAGGGCAGTGTACTTGAAAAATATCCAAGCGACTATTCATCCTTCCTACAGAGACTATCATCTTATACAGTTTAGCAGAATGTCAGTGATGTATGAGTTGAGGAATCAGTCTTCCAGTCTTGTTATCTCATCATAAGAGTCGAGCCTTGTCGTCGACATCTGCATTTGCATTTAATCATATATCATAGCATAATTCTTATACATGTGCATATCATGGGTGTTTTATCCCCATTTGCATTCTTCTCCCGAGGTCGTGTTTTACCCGTGTCTTACCTCGTGGACAAATTCCAATCTACCTGGCATCATGGGTGTTTTATCCCCATTTGTTTCTTCTCCCGAAGTCGTGTTTTACCCGCGTCTTACCTCGTGGACGAAGTCCAATTTACCTGGCATCATGGGTGCTTTATCCCCATTTGCATTTTTCTCCCTGAGGTCGTGTTTTATCCGCGTCTTACCTTGTGGATGAATTTATTTACTTGGCATCTTGGGTGCTTTATCCCCATTTGCTTTCTTCTCCCGAGGCCGTGTTTTACTCGCATCTCACCTCGTGGACGAAGTCCAATTTACCTGGGATCATGGGTGTTTTATCCCCGTTTGCTTTTTCTCTCGAGGTCGTGTTTTACTCGTGTATTACCTCATGAACGAAGTCCAATTTACCTGGCATCATGGGTGCTTTATCCCCATTTACATTTTTCTCCCCGAGGTCATGTTTTATCCGCGTCTTACCTTGTGGACGAATTTAGTTACTTGGTATCATGGGTGTTTTATCCCCATTTTCTTTTTTTCTCCCTGAGGTCGTGTTTTATCCGCGTCTTACCTTGTGGACAAAGTCCAGTTTACTTGGCACCCATCGACTATTTCGTGTCATGTCTATCTGACGTTCTTGCAGATACGACGTGTCTCCTTTTCGATGTTCTTCCAAAATGTTCTGATGTTTGTCTCTCCCTATATGTTTTCCGGTGATTCCTGAAGATCCCGCTCGATCTCTTCGTTTAAAGGAATGTCCCGAAAACTTTAGCGCTTGTCGTTTACCTAGTCATGCCGCCATGTGGATCCTATGTTACCTTGTCACCACCGCGTGTCTTCTTCCCCAGTGCAATTCTTTGTTGCGCTGTCCCCTGTAACGTTGTTTCGTCTGCATCCGTTCATTTGTCATTTTCATCATACGCATCATATCAGATTCATGGCATTGTCAGCATTATAGTCCGTGTTATTTTGTCCATATCATTGCATATCACTGCATCTAGGGGCCAAATTTTCGGTTATCTGTATTTAAATCCCTTTCACCGCGATTTCTCGAGTCTCCACTGCTCAAATCATCCGGTGAAGCTATTTAAATAGGGGCATCTGTTGCACCCCAAATTTGTCCCACCTTTACATGGTTTCTAGTGCCACTTTATTTCGAATGAATAAAATGGCACAATTGGCAAGAGACCGTGTGTGAGGAGTTGTGAGTGTGAGAGGTCGAGAGTTCGAATCCCACCTTCTTCACTTTTTGTTTTTCTTTTATTTTTATTCTAACTTTTCTATTTTCGTATGTTTATTTAAATTATTTTTTAAAAAATATTTTTATTTTTCACTATTTTTCATATTATTCATAAAAACATCCAAAAATCATAAAATTAAAAATATTAGAAAAGATTTTATTCTTTTTATAATATTTTTAATGTTTAATAAATAAATAGGGTTTTAAGTTTGTTTTAATTTGTTTAACTTTTATTTAGTTTTGACTAATTCTTTAAGTTGGGCTTTAAAGTGGGTATTAGGTTAGAGTTAACCCTAATTTGTTACCTATATAAACATGAGTTGTATTTGAGAAAAGGGGAACCGAAAGAAGAAAAAAGGAGAGCAGAAAAAATACACGGCCGCCGCTGCATGTTCATACTCTCCCCGAGGTATTCTAATTTATCTTTATTCCCGCTGTGCCATCATGTAATATGTTACTAACTAATATTTTACTACACACATTTTCACAAGCATACATATGGTGCAATGCTTACTATTTCATTTGGTTCCTAACATATATAATATATAGGTTGCTACTATATCAATTGGTTATTAATATATACCGTACTATTTCAATTGCTAATAAATATATAGGTGTAACATATGGTGTTCTGTTAACGTTTTTATATATGTACTAACAATTTATTTCTCATACTGTGCGCAGGATTTTTTGGTTTTTAATTTACTACTTTTATGTATATTAGTTACTAACATTAGTATATAATAATTTGTTAATTTACTACTTTTATATTAGTTACTAACATTAGTATAGATAATAATTTGTTAAAACACTGCATTTATATTAGTTACTAACATTTTCTTTAAAACATTGAAAGTAAAACTTTTTTTTTAATTACAACAAAATTTAAAACAAAATTTTCTTAATCAAAAACCTTAAAATTAAAACATTTTCTTTAATTAAATTAAAACAATTTTTTTTAAGTAAAAAACATTAAATGTAAAATGGTTTCTCCTTTAAAGAAATTAACTTTTCTTTTAAATAAAAATTCAAAAAAATAAAGTTCTTGTTTTAGCCGTTTCATTTTCGTCTAACCCTCGTTAGTTTTGTTGGTTTCAGCTTATTAATGTTTCATTTGTTCATATTGTCGATTTTCAATTGTAATTATGCGAGGCAACCGTCGCTCTTATTTCATTATTATTCTTGCATTTTCCATGGATGTAATTTACGCGAGGCCATGGTCGCGGTTTATTTTTTTATTTCGCATTTTTTTTGGGATTTGTAATTTACGCGAGTGATCGTCGCGACGCTTTTTCCGCTTTCTTTACTTTCCACTTTAATTTCCGCCATATAATAATTTGCCATGTTTTGCATGATTTACCGTTATGTTCATCTCCGAAGGAATTAGGTCTAGTCGTTTGACCGCCGAGTCAATAACCCTAACGTTTGACCATTTCAAAACCCTAATCGCCTAGGTGTCCCGCCGTGGAATCCATACTTTCAACCCTAAATTTTCAATTAACAAATTCAACATAGAAATAGGAGTTTCAAAGACTCCACGTAAGCGTGTCCTTAATAGATGTTTATTCCCCATTGAAACCTTGACCACAGTCAAGAAGTTTCTAACCTCCCTTTCGAGGGGAACTACAATTACTCTGATTCCATTCCCGTCAGGATATGTAGGCACAAGATGCGACGTCTTGCCGAGTAAACTTAGGACTAACCCTTAGGTCTTTAGGTCACTCTATCCCTTAGCAATATATTTCAAATAGATAATAAAATAAAAAAGCATACAATAAATAAAAGGTTCCTGTAGAGTACTACAGAAGTTTAGGGTGCTAGTACCTTCCCTAAGCTTAACCAACCCCTTACCTAGATCTCTCCCTGCATTGTCTTTATGATGCAAAATTAGGTTTTCCTCTTTTGACCTTTTCCTTTGGATAAATCAAAGAGCGGTTGTGAACTAAAGATGCGATTCAAATTAATTAATAATTTGATATCATATTCTAACCGCAACATGTATCCTCAAGCCTGGGTTTTGGCTTATCTCTCAAAGGAACAACCATCCAACAACACAACAGCAAAAGTATATTAATAAAGCGCGGAAAATGTAAATACAACAATATACAAAATACAACACACAAATATACACACCCAAAGACAAGCAAACAAACGCTAGGATTGACTCACATAAGGGATGGGAAATGTCCCCAGCAAAGTCGCCAGTTGTCATATCGCTGCGAAGAGGGGTCGGCAAGGACAGAAGAGTCGCCATTGTTCGTTATTTATCCCAAAGAGAGGGAAAGGAAATGATCAAAGAAAGCATACGAAAAAGGGAAAAGACAGGTCATCGCAACCAAATCTTGGGTTCGGGAGTCGGTTACGTAAGGAGAAGGTATGAGCACCCCTCACGTCCGTTGTACTCAATGGGATCCACGCTTGTTGTCTAATTTATGGGTGAAAAACAAACTATCTAAGGCTGCTGCTAAACGGAAAGAACTGACTCGATAGGATATCGACGTCCTATGCCTACGTATTCCCTCGTGCAATGGGAAAGTCAGAGTCAACGTAGTTTGGAAAACTACGGGGGAGGTTGCTCGCCAAGACATCACCGTCTTGTGCCTACGTATTCTCATCTGGTATGAGAAATCAGAGCAAAGCGTAGTTCAGGCTAACTACGGGAAAATAGGGCTCAATCGCAAGGATGCGAGAGAAAAGGAGTCTCAATCACAAGGATGCAAGAGAAGAGGAGGTTAGTGATTAGTGGGAAAGTCTCGATCGCATGGAGGCGAGAGAAGAGAGAAATTAGTTGTTAGTGTGCTCGCCAAGACATCGCGTCTTGTGCCTACATATTCTCATCTGACATGAGAAATCAGAGCAGTTGTAGTTCATCCAACTACATAAAAATGGTTCTCGATCGCACGGGTGCGAGAGAAAAGGGTCTCAACCGCAAGGATGCGAGAGAAAAGGATCGGAACAACATGCTAGTCTCGATTGCACGGGGGCAAAAGAAGGGGAGATTAGTTGTTAGCGGGAAGGTCTCGATCGCACGGAGGCGAGAGAAAAAGGAAATTAGTCGTTAGTGTGCTTGCCAAGACATCACGTCTTGTGCCTACATATTCTCATCTGGCATGAGAAATCAGAGCAGCTGTAGTTCAGCTAACTACATAACAAGGGGTCTCGATCGCACGGGGGCAAGAGAAAAGAGAGTCTCGATCGCGTGGGGGCGAGAGAAAAGGAGATCTCGATCGCACGGGGGCGAGAGAAAAGAAACAGATTGGGACGCACACGCTAAATCCTAAGACGTAGGAGCGAATGCGTCGCATATCCCACTCATCATTTCCCACGTATCTATCGCTTACGGCTCACAACACTTGGCGGTTGATTAAAAGATCGAATTAGGAAAAATACCGAACGGAGTGGTTTCATTGACCCTTGAATTTGCATGCAAACTTTGATCCAATGCTTTTAATCTCCTCTTTGATCCTTGGTGCTACGGCTCGAAAGGATAAGTGAATCGACTCGGGACCAATGTGACGTTAAACCGTCGTAGCTCGACTTATAAGGGAAGTCAAACTATAGGAGGTTGTGTATTGATATCCGTGCTATGGACAGGTAAAACATCGGTGGAGGTAAAACACGTTTCCTGCGAACACAATGTCAGGGATGATGTCCTGTCAAAGCTAGCGAGCACAAAGAAAAAGGGAGGAAACAAATCTGTCATCTAGGAGGTACTTCCTCGACCTAGCATCGAGAGAACTCCCGCGATCCTCAACGTGCACGTCATTGGTGACAGAAACTGCTGAATGACCCGTAGTCTACAACTACCTCGCCAAGGATGAATTACCATCCGATTAAAAGAAAGCCAGGGTGGTCAGACGCAGAGCTTGTTCCTATGTCCTGGTCGAAAGTAAGCTCTACGTGCGAGGTTTCTCCATTCCTCTCCTCAACAAAGAAATGGTCGCCCACATCCTGCGCGAAATCCATGAAGGGGTCAACGCCCAGCACCTCGGAGGAAGATCCCTTGCAAGGAAAGCCCTACGAGCAGGATATTACTGACCAACCATGCAGCACGACGCAAAGGAGCACGTGAAAAAATATGACAAATGCCAACGTCACAGGGACATGCACTTGGCACCACCCAATGAGCTCAAAGCAATGTCCTCCCTGTGGCCCTTCGCATGGTGAAGCCTGGACATCCTAGGACCATTCGTCGTAGGGTAAAATCAGAATAAATACCTGATATTAGGCGTGGACTATTTTACGAAGTGGGTAGAAGCAGAGGATTTGACCAAAATAACGGCCCAAAACATACTCCGCTTCTACAAGCAAAACATTCTTGCTTGCTTCGGCATCCCCCGGGAAATCGTCACCGACAATGAGACATAGTTCAAGGACAAAAAATTCCAGGAGTTTGTCACTCAACTGGGCACGAAACAACACTTTGCGTCCTTCGAGCACCTGCAAACGAACGGGAAAGTCGAGGCAGCCAACATGGTAATCCTACGAGGTCTCAAACGGAGACTAGACAAAACCAAGAAGCAATGGATCAAGGAGCTGCACAACATGCTCTGGGTCTACCGTACTACGTCCCACTCTTCGACCAGGGAAACCCCTTTTTGTTTAGCATACGGGAGTGAGGCAGTAATCCCTATCAAAATACATGTGCTCTCCAGGTGAGCCGAAGCTCCTCTGGATGAGGAGAGAAACAGGGAGGCACTAAGGAGGAGCTTGATCTCGTCAAAGAGGTCTGATCAAGATTTTCCCTTCGCGAGGCCTCATTAAAATAAAAAATCACAATTAGGTATAACGCCAAAGTCATACGACGAGACTTCCAAGTGGGCAGTCTCGTCCTAAGAAGAAATCACAAAGATTCTCGTGAAGGCAAACTTGCCGCAAACTGGGAAGGACTCTGTCATGTTCGAGAAAAAATAGAGAATGGGACTTACTACCTAGAACATCTCAATGGGGAAGAACTCATTCGATCATGGAACGCCGAAAAGGTAAAATAGTATTACAGCTAAGGCCACAACTGTTGGTACAAGTGTTGCATACTAAAATGAATGAAGGCAAGCTTTTGCTCTAGAATGAACAAACCCCATGACCTACAGCGGTCCCTCGACTGAGCCCGCCGTTGCCAACGTACCACGAAAGGCAGAATATCCAAATCGCGATGGGAAGTTCACGCTGCGAACTCAAGCCACAAACGCAACCTGAGCTCTGTTCTCATGTCCAGAAACGACCTAGACCTTTTGACCAGTTCCCCTCGCTGTCAAACACCAATTTGTCGAGCAAACCCCAAAACATAATGAAATCGTTCACTTAAATAGCCCATACAACGGGTACAAGTAACGAGCAGCGTGCGACACTTAGCAAATTTAAGCAAAGTAAAAACATGCACCAAAAACAAATCATACACAACCGACCACCATGACTAAAAATAAATATTATCATATAAAACGGCCACAAGGACCGCAATTGTGCTTGTTACAATAAAAAGGGGCCAAGCCCCATCCAAAAAGATAAAATTACAAAGATACGGCATGTAGGCCGGAAGTACAACAAAGAGAAAATCAGTCGGCCATAGGCTGAGGCTCCTTGCGGACAGGTCGTTCATGCTCCTCGCTGAATCTGAGGAAGTCTGGGATGATGATCTGGCTTCCTACCACTGGCTTCCTACCACACTATGGAGGAACCCGGTCCCCTTGGTAGACAGCTCGACCCCTGGGCTCGCAATCCTCAGTTGCGCTACAACATTGTTGAAAGCCTCACCGGTGACCCCTACGCAATCCTCCTCAGCCTGGCTGATACGGGCAACAAGCTCGGCTCGAGTCTTTAGACTCTTCACCTTATCGCTTTCATCCTTAGCAAGAGCAGCAGAAGCCCTCAATGATGCGACCATGTCCTCCGCGACTTTCTTCTCTGCGGCCAGGGTATCTCTCTCTCCAGTGACCTTGGTCAGCTCACCCTTATACTTCTTCGCGGTCTCTTCGGTGGCCTTATCCAGTTCCTCCTTAGACTTCTTCGTCATCTCCTCTGCAGCCTTCAGTTTCTCCTCCAGAACCGCGTTTACGGCCTGTGCCTTCTTTAGCTCTACTTCTTGGAGGCCCCCCTCCTCGGTGTAGACCATCGACATACCCAAGACCCTCATCAAGGCAGCGACGTCTTGGGCCTACATCATCCTCTTGCTCGGATGGTCCATCTCCTCGAGCTTCAAAGACGTTTCCCAAAGGAGTGCGAGGGAGGAGACTTCGAAGAAACTCCTATTGTGGAAGCAAGTAGGCAGCTCAAATTTAATCTTCTCCCCCTCGTGAGTAAGTTTGAGGACCTCGTTGGGGGCAGAACCACTTGCTCACCCATCTTGAGCTTTGCTTGGGCACTCTTCACCATACACTCCTGGGTCGTGGACATTTTACCTGCAAAACAACGGGCACACGTTAGTAAACGAGGAAAATAACAATACGAATAAGCTAAGAAATAAATGGCTATCCATAAGTTCCAGAGCCTTCTCGAGAGTTCTACACTCGAGGATCTCCTTTGTATTAATGTACCAGGTCTCCACCTTAGGCCCCTTATCTTCTTCATAAATGATGTCCCCGCTCCTGATCACGCACTGAGCAGGGAGGAAACCATCAACAAAGGCCACAAGCTTGTCATAGCTAGCCCGATCATCCTTCTCCAGCATGTGCAGATATGAAAGGTAATCATCGGTCCCGTGGGTAAAATGGTCTCCGCTCCAGCAGAAGGGGAACTTCAGTAACCTCTACCCATTTACCCTGCATTGCTCGTTGATGAGGGGCTCCCCGCTCTCACCTTTCGAAACCTCCCAGACGAACGAGAAGTCTTTAGCCCTTTCTCACACGGACTCAACTATGTAAAACCTTTCCTTAAACTTCTTGATAGACTCGGATAAAGGCTTGAATAATTTTCTCCCCTGCTTCAGGCAAACCCATCCAAACTTCCTCTCAACAACCCGGCGTTAGAGGTGGAAGACGGTGAAGAAGATGGGGAGAGTGGCTCTAATCTTCAAAAATTCACAAGTAATCTCGAATTCCCGAATGAAGGCAATCGAGTTCAGGTATAGCTGGGAGGGCGCAAATCTAAGTGTCCGAAAACTGCCGCTTGAAAGTCCATGAAAGGCAACCTCAACCCGATCTCCTTGAAGACAAACTTGTACATGGGGAATCTCCCGTAGGCCGAGCATATTCGATCTTTTTTCCCATGTAAGTGGACCTTCCAGTCTCCCTCGACCCCCACTGTCATGAAGGCATCCTGAGTGTGAAAAGTAAAGAGGGAGACATGCTCCCGAGGCTCAGCAACAGCCCACTCTCCCCCAGAACTACTAGGAGTGAATCTTTCGTCTATATTCCAGGGAGAAAAAGTTTCATCAGCACTGATATCCATCGAAGAGCTCTCCTTGGATAATTCCCTCATAACTTCATCCTCGTGACTGCAAGACATCTCTTTTACCTGAAAAGCAGACGACAAAAGTGAATTCGGTGACAGAGTCAAATCCACCCTTCCACCGCTAGTCAAGTGAAAGGGCGCGCGAAGGCTCGAGGACAACGTCCCCAACCTAAGCCCTTACTAAAACGGCGCAGCAACGGTGCGAGAAGACGCCCATGACAATCCCTCAAACTCACACGAGGAGATCCTCCCCGGTGCGTTACCAAAATTCCGTTGGAGATCCATCGGAAAACTCATGAGTACACCGAAAAACGCATAAGCCCCACCGGCGACAAACTCACTCATTGTCGCAATGGTGTCAGAATCAACAAAAAATCCTAAGTTCCTAACGCCCCGACGCCGCTGCCGGCGGAAGAAAATGGCCTAACCACCGCCGGCCACCAACATTCGTCAGAAACCACCCATACCCTACCCAATTTCATCCTAACCACATGTAATCTAAGCAAAACAAGGATTGAAACACTTAAAATAGAAAGGGTGAAGAAAACTTACAAGGTCGAAGAGAAGAAAAGCTGGTCGGCGAAGTCTGGTCGTTGCTCGTGCGGCGGCGTTACGGCGGCGGATGGCAGGAACAAGGACAAGAAGCAAGAGAAGAGAGAGAAACGAAAAGTGAAAATGAACGCTTCCTCCCTCTATTTATATACATGCCAGAGGCACGTGCACGAGCACACGCGGCGTAGGTGTAACACCCTTATTCTACCCCACAGATATTACGGCAAAATAACACAGATTTCAGAGTAAAATATTAACTTTCATAAAAAGCCACAAAAGGGCGTACATTTCTCAATGTCAACAAAATTGGTCAATACTCCGTAACACACGGGTTTTCTCAAAATACATCAAAACATCATATACAACGGAACTCAAAACATAACTCAATGTTTTCCTCATAAGGAAACATCAGTAAAATAACCCAATGATATACAATCAACTCAAAGAACCCAACCTGATGTTACATATCAGAGCAAGACCCTCTATATTAACCATAGAGGCTAACGACTCTAAAACTTCACAATACTCCTCGACGGCGTCCACGGCTAAACTTTCTCATCTGCACGTTACCCACGTGGAGGTAACATTCAAACAGGCAGGGTGAGTAAGACAATTCATAATAATCAATGTATAACAATTAATGCATAAACGGCATATTACTCATAGTTATATTCAACATATTGATATCCTTCAATTATGCCCCAAAGGCCACAACGTCATAATTATACACAAAGGCTCATAAATGCAAATGCAACATAGACTCCATGCATGTGGTACCAATCATCACAGCGCGATGGACACTGGGCCATCAACCCTCCATAGATCCCCATTAATGGAATCAGAGCACATCAAAATACTTCACATCCGCACAGTGGGATTGAAGCCAAAGCAATCGAGATCCTGAACCGAAGTCCGGATGCACATGAATGCATGATGCACGCGTCACAATAATCCTCATAATAACAACATAAGGTGCATCATCATTCATCATATTCGTCATACGTCATAACTCATCATATTAATCATCAATACAGCATATCATCATAATTCATCATATTACTCATCATACAACATATCATCATAATTCATCATATTAATCATCACACAACATATCATCATAATACATCATATTATTCATCATACAACATATCATCATAATTCATCATATAATCACGTATAAATCACATATTAGCTCATAGTCATATTATCCCATATTATCTCATATTATCCCATATTAATTCATAATACTATCCTCATATCATCTCATATTAATTTATCAACTTATACTCACGATAATCCTCACACTATCGCCTATCAATTACATAAACTTCATAGTTCTACTCATGTTAATTCGTCATATCATCACCTAGTATTCATATATTAATCCCTAATATCATCTCATATTGCCTCATATTAATTCATCATAATTCCACTCGCGGTAATCTTCATACTATCACTTATTACTCATGCAACCCCACTGTCATACTCATGGCAACTCATCCCAAAAATCTCAGAATCACACATCACGGCATCGCTGCACAACAATCAATATTCTCAACTCTGCTACGTTCGCTGGCTCGCTCGCTAGGTGAGTTGGTAGCGAACCTTCGCTGGCTTGCTCGCTAGGCGAGCCTCTAGCGACCCTTCGCTGGCTTGTTTGCTAGGCGAGCCTCTAGCGACCCTTCGCTGGCTTGTTCGCTAGGCGAATAGTGCAGTGGCAGCAACTTCTGCTACGCACCAGAACTGATTTCTATCCAAATACTCATGCGGTTTACTTGCCCAATGCCCCCAAAACATCATTAAAACATCCCCAATGTCATACGGCGATCACGGCACAAAATCTATGGTTTATTAGGCCAATCTTGCAACATTTGCACTGCCTAAAACACTATTTTCCTGCAATTGCTCTGAGTACATCAGAGTTACTCCACATTTGGATATTCCTATTCCTATAGGGTCAAACATATCTGTCATACCTCAAAAAATACGATCCTCGCGATGGACGCGGAAAATACGTTCGAAACAGAGTCGCACCGAACTTTATTCATTCCAAGGATGGAATAGGAAAATATCGATAAAACCTTTAGGGAGATAAGAATATGGTCATCACAACCAATATTCTAGGTTCGGGAGTCGATTACATGAGGGGAAGGTATTAGCACCCCTCATGTCCGTTGTACTCAACGGGAACCTCTTGATCGATTTGAGAGTAGTTATCTACGCTTGTTTGTTTTCTTCTAAGGTTTCTCCTATAGGGGCAATGAGTGGTTTTAAGAAAGGGTGCTCGCCAAGGATTGGGGCCTTTGTGCCTACGTATCTTCACTTGTAAGAAGTGGAAAATCAGAGCAATCTTAGTTCGTGGGGCTACAGGAAAAAGAGGGGATTGTGCTCGCCAAGATCATCGCAATCTTGTGCCTACGTATTCTCATTGATAAATGAGAAATCATAGCAGCCGTAGTTCGGCTAACTACGGTAAAAAGGTTTGGTAAACGAACGAGTGTTTAGGTCGCATTCTAACTGCTAAACGCTGGCTTGTCTGCTCGCTAGGGGAGGCTGAAGCATTAGTTTGTTATGCGCAGAAGAAAGGTCTAAACAATGTTCTTTAGAAAAAGGTGTTTGGATTGGAAATTGCACGAGGGCGAGGAATTTAGTGTTTAAGAAAGATTCAATCGCACGGGGGCAAGAAAAGAGTTGGATTGGTTGGATATTTTAAGGTAGAATGACGACTACTCGATAAACGAGACGTCAGTCTCGCAACCAATTAGTCGGGATATCATTGGAATGCTAGATCCCAACGATACCTTTTTCATTCAATTTCGAAAGTTGTGTTCGATGGACGGTTTAGACGCGAAAGAGTTTGAATTGAAAGAGATTTAGACTTGATCGCACGAGGGCGAGGAACGAAGTTAAACGGGTTGAAAATTTAAGAGGAATGACGACTATTCGATAAACGAGACGTTAGCCTCGTAACCAATTAGTCGGGACATCGTTGGAATTCTAGATCCCAACGACATCTTTTTCATTCCATTAATTATGAAATATGTTTGTTGGACAGTGAATACTTGTCCAAATAATTAGGAGAGATGTTTTAGGAACGAAAGTTCGAATGACACACTATTCGAGGCGTACGCCTCAATAGTAATCATTTTCAAATTCAAGGAATACGCGACTCCAAGAACTCGATTCTTTCGTGATTTAATTAAGAAAATAATTTGAAAATATTAACGCATGTAGACTAAACTAGGGTAAGTATATTGCTCGAGTTAGGGTTTGCAAATTTCGAAGGTTTTAAACAACGCTAAATAATCTAGCGATGAAAGACGAAACGACCACAACTCAAGGTGTACACCTCGAGAGCGGTCGCTTAAGGACCCAAGGAGTGCTAGACTCCAAAGACCCACTACTTTCATTATTAAATTAAGAAAATATTTTTGAAGTAAACTTAATTGGTAACACGTTTGCCTTGTGACTTACATGATGTTATATTATTTTAATTCATTTTGAAAATACCAAGATAATCTCAATCATCAACGTTAATCATTTTAATTGTAGTTATTCTAGTAAAGAAGTTAATAATATCTAACAATAGTAACAAGAAATAATAAAGTAACATTTTTATCACGTCATCATTAAAATAAAAGAAAATAATTATTAGTAAATCAGACTGGGGTGCAGGAAATAGAGGCGGGTATATAACTTTAAAAGAAGTCAAACCCCAAGGGCCCATAAGGCCCAAGGGTATGCATTCTCGGAGGCCCAATGTCTTTGAGTCTAACCAACAAGCAAAAAAGAGGCGGTTGCCTCATATTCCCAACGTATCCACATGGCCAGCAAATGGACAAAGAAGTCATAAAGTTGAAACAGCAATGGGACATGTGTGTCGACAATAATAAAAGAGCACTCAATATTGTTTTGCAGCCATAACCACGTATTCCCATTCCATAATTACACAACGGTGAACCTTTTTCGAGAAAATACAATAATAAAAAACTTTTAATGAAAAAGAACAAACTTAATTAACGCTGTGAAGAGTTAATATTTTCAAAATCATCTTAAATCACAATCCCCACTCTCAGTCTTTAAACGAGTCCTTTTTCTTTCCTCAATGCATGAACTCCTTCCCCTTGTCTCAGAACCTCTCATTCTCTCGCCATTTTCTCAGCATCCAACTTCCTCTTTCTAAAATCTGGCTCCAATCTAAATTATGAATCCCTAACCCCCAACTCAAACTCTAACAGACGAACCCTAAATCACAAATCTAACTCGTCCTCAAAGACATGACATGTGTTTCAAACAATTATGTGAAATGAGTGCTTCAAACAACTTCATCAACATTCAACAAGAGATAAAGAGAATAGAAAGAGGACGTACCAAATCGGAGAACGGAAATGACTTTTAACGGATTCTTCAGGTATGACTTTTTTCTCCTTCACCGTCGGTTCCGCTCCTTCCTCGACCTTCTACGGCTTTTCTGCTACGAAATTAGTGTGGCTGAAGGCTAAATAGCTTGATTCAAATGAGTCTTAATGTGAGATTCAGTGAACCCTATGTCGTGAGCTTTGGGGAAGGGTATGAGGAGTGATTTCGACAGAGTTTCAATAGGTTTTTTTCGTCCCTGCTGTCGCCTCCCTGTCTTGAATGAATAGTAACAAATATATAGGGGCTTGATGTTGTGAGATTAGGGTTTTTTAGCAAAACGTGTGAACTTTTGGATGGAAATTGGGTTGCTTTCGGATTCTTTCTTGTGGTTTCTGTTTGTTAGTTGTTTCTGAAAATGTTTGTTTTTTACCTTGCTTTTTACTGTGTGAATTCACCACTACGTGATTTTTACTGCATAAAATATGGTTTTTACTGCTATGGAATTACGGATGTGTCATTCTTTATTCCTAACTGAAAACAACTTTTGGCCTGCTGAAACTGATCTTCATTCGTGTTGTTATTGCTGGTATGCATTAGGACTTGTTCTTGATTTTTTATTATGGATTAAACAATGTTTGATCTTGACTTTCATGTTCTTTGTGCTATGTGAGTTTGACAGGAGAGTAAATTATCTATTTTACCTCTCGAAGTTTGAAGCTTGTATTGCGGTAGAGTTTGGAAACGGTATACTCAGCATGGCGAGCAAGACTCGGTATGACGAGGGAACTCATTGCTTGTACTGTTTTTCCATAAAGATGTCATGTTTCCTTAACTCATGTGTGTGCTGCTGTGACTAACCAAATATTGTTCATCCTCTTTATGCATTTCACAAGTTTTGGAGATGGATAAATGAAGAAGTTTAGTTGATGCTCGTGCCTAGGCCTATGGACGGCATTCCTACACGAACGACCAGCTTGGTTCAAATTTGATGAACTTGACATTGGTTTGGTGAATTTGGATATTGACCAGGCGTACAAACATGCTGAGTTTTGATGAAGGCTTGCCACTTTCAGGTATGCATCAAAGAAAATACAACTTGGAGCCTCAAAGTCTTTTCATTGTAAATTTAATTTGTGAGCTCCCTTTGTAACACTTGCCTTTCCTTGTAATTATCCCTGCTTTGTATGAAACCTGATACGTGAACTCTTTTCTTTTTGCAGGCCGCGAGGATACTTTAGACAGTTTCGTGGATGAAACCTATAGCTCAAATGTGAAAGACAGCTTTGGCATTTTCTTGATCTTATAGATACATGCAGAACATGGAAGCATAATGAATGATATGTGTGCTCATTGAGTTAGCATTCTGTCCCACTGTTGACGAACCTTGCGGCTACAAAACCTTTGACAGTAGTGAATCTTGCTTTTGGTTACCTCATTGTTTTTGCATTATGAACTGACTGTGACTTGTTTTGTTGAATGTGAAGTACGTACAATTGCTGTTAGTTGTAGGACGAAGTCGTCGCCGGTTGACAAGATGAGTCCAACAGAAGTTGTAGATGAGATGTTTTAATTGGTTGCTGCAGCTCTATGAAGGTTTTGGCATGATGGCAGCTGGTAGTTTCCTTGGAATCTCCATTGGTTATCCATTATCGCGTCGTTGCCGTTAAAGCTTCGCAAAGATCTCGGAAGCAGTTCTTTTCATTCTGAGTCGCGGGTAACAAGCTAACCTCTCGCAGTGGACAACTTCATTTGTTTAGTACCATATTTGTAACCTTAGTGATCATTTAAACGAATAACCATGACCTTGACTTATGTTCACCCATTTTGCAGATGCACTAATGACTTTATTTGGTATCAAAACCTCCATTTTGAACTCCTGTCGGACTGAGATTTGGAGCACCCAAAGACACCTGAAAAGACGAGGGTAGTATCTTTTCTTTTGTTCATGGAAAGCTTGCAACGAACAGAATACGTATGCGGCTCCCAAGTTGCGAGATAGCTATCGCCAACATAAGTTGCTTTGTTCGGAATTCATTTGAGATCGCGAGTCTCTTGTATATGTAGTTTTTTTACCCATTATTTATGAGGCTTAGGCGGGTGTTTTGTAAGCATTTAAGTTGTAGATTTTGAACCATGAGAGGATACGTGAAACTTCTTCCCTGTAAACTTCAGTAACCAACTTTCACTTGGTATTAGCCAAACGTTGGCTAGTTTGTAGCACTTTGGCCTGTGTGCATGATTTATTATTGTTTTGGTATCTTGATGACCTGATAACCCTTCTCCCAATGGGCCTTAATATTTTAACCTTAATTTTAACATCTGTATGTTTTCCTTAATTAACATCAGACTTTTGCATTTGGAATCCTAATGTGCTCCTTTGAATGTGACTTAAATTATTCCTTATGGCTTGAGCACAAATGGACAAACTCTTAAAAATAATGAAACATGTTACATATATGATGATGATTTGAAACATGTTGCAAATTGGAGAGATGTCTGCTCAAATTCAACAAAAACTAGGCATATCTTGAAAGCTTGTAGTATTATTGGTTTCTTATGATCTAAGCAATAAAACAAGGCCATTTTGACACCCGTCTTGTGGCAAACTCGCACTTATTTGTAACATTAAATCCACATTGACTAGTAATAATGTTGAATTTACTAATCTAATGCCACCTCCAATTGATGGTTTTCTTGACTAATTGCATCTAAATTCCAATTCAATTATGATGTGAAATTTGCAAGTTAAATCTAAGTTTGTCACAAACTGATTTTCTAATTCGATTATGTTTTGAAATTGGCAAGCTAAATCTAAGTTTGTCACAAACTGATTTAGAATCCAAACATAACTTGACGCTTGCAATCAATTTGAACAAGGCCTGAGACTAAATCGACCGTGCCCAGAAGCATCATGTGAAGTATCTTTGAACGACTTGAGTTAACTGTGTATCATATCAAGCAACTTGTAGCGATTCTTAAACAACCTTTAGAGAAGCTTGTAACCAAATTGAAATAGGGTTTAAATTTCTTGAAAACCAACAATGGTGTGGCGAGATAGATCTAATCGCGTACTTTATGATATTGACCATATCATGGCTGTTTGATCGTGAGAACGAGGACACACATGAGTTTGGGTGTAAGGGGTTGGAGGCGCGCTCTTCCCACAAGAATCTAGCATAAATTGCTAGGGATTATCACCACGATGAGTACACACACGGTCCTTATAAACAAAGCCTTAGAGAATCATGGGCAGAAATCATGAAGCAGTAAAACATTCATTAATTGCCGAGGTAGGACAAATTTGGGGTATGACAGATGCCCCTATCTAATTGCCTTAAACCTGAGCGAATGAACTGCTGCATGGCGTTCATTTTAAGGTGGAAGTCAATTAGATATAAGAAGACCCTAAAATTTGTTCGGTAATGAAGTGAAAAGTACCATGAGTAAGATGAACAAGATAACCTGATATTCTCTGGGTGGTCGAAGCAGTCCCTTATCTAATAAGGTCCTTCGTGATACCAGAGACTATAAACAATCCTCTTTGGGTGGTCGAAGCAGTCCCTTATCCGTTAAGGTCCTTCACGATACCAAAGTGGTATAAACAATCCTCTTTGGGTGGTCGAAGCAGTCCCTCATTCGTTAACGTCCTTTGCGATACCAAAGTGGTATAAACAAACCTCTTTGGGTGGTCGAAGCAGTCCCTCATTTGTTAAGGTCCTTCGCGACACCAAAGTGGTATAAACGATCCTCTTTGGATGGTCGAAGCAGTCCCTCATTCATCAAGGTCCTTCACGATACCAAAGTGGTATAAACAATCCTCTTTGGGTGGTCGAAGCAGTCCCTCATTCGTTAAGGTCCTTCGCGATACCAAAGTGGTATAAACAATCCTCTTTGGGTGGTCGAAGCAGTCCCTCATTCGTTAAGGTCCTTCACGATACCAAAGTGGTATAAACAAACCTCTTTGGGTGGTCGAAGCAGTCCCTCATTCGTTAAGGTCCTTCACGATACCAAAGTGGTATAAACGATCCTCTTTGGGTGGTCGAAGCAGTCCCTCATTCGTTAAGGTCCTTTGCGATACCAAAGTGGTATAAGCGATCCTCTTTGGGTGGTCGAAGCAGTCCCTCATTTGTTAAGGTCCTTCGCGATACCAAAGTGGTATAAACGAACCTCTTTGGGTGGTTGAAGCAGCCACTCATTCGTGAAGGTCCTTCGCGATACCAAAGTGGTATAAACAAGCCTCTTTGGGTGGTCGAAGCAGTCCCTCATTCGTTAAGGTCCTTCATGATACCAAAGTGGTATAAACGATCCTCTTTGGGTGGTCGAAGCAGTCCCTCATTCGTTAAGGTCCTTCGCGATACCAAAGTGGTATAAACGATCCTCTTTGGGTGGTCGAAGCAGTCCCTCATTCGTTAAGGTCCTTCGCGATACCAAAGTGGTATAAACGAACCTCTTTGGGTGGTCGAAGCAGCCCCTCATTCGTTAAGGTCCTTTGCAATACCAAAGTGGTATAAACAAGCCTCTTTAGGTGGTCGAAGCAGTCCCTCATTCGTTAAGGTCCTTCGCGATGCCAAAGTGGTATAAACAAACCTCTTTGGGTGGTCGAAGCAATCCCTCATTCGTTAAGGTCCTTCGTGATACCAAAGTGGTATAAACAAACCTCTTTGGATGGTCGAAGCAATCCCTCATTCGTTAAGGTCCTTCGCAATACCAAAGTGGTATAAACGATCCTCTTTGGGTGGTCGAAGCAGTCCCTCATTCGTTAAGGTCCTTCACGATACCAAAGTGGTATAAACGAACCTCTTTGGGTGGTCGAAGCAGCCCCTCATTCGTTAAGGTCCTTCGCGATACCAAAGTGGTATAAACAAGCCTCTTTGGGTGGTCAAAGCAGTCCCTCATTCGTTAAGGTCCTTCGCGATACCAAAGTGGTATGAACGATCCTCTTTGGGTGGTCGAAGCAGTCCGTCATTCGTTAAGGTCCTTCGCGATACCAAAGTTGTATAAACGATCCTCTTTGGGTGGTCGAAGTTGTCCCTCATTCGTTAAGGTCCTTCGCGATACCAAAGTGGTATAAACGAACCTCTTTGGGTGGTCGAAGCAGCCCCTCATTCGTTAAGGTCCTTCGCGATACCAAAGTGGTATAAACAATCCTCTTTGGGTGGTCGAAGTATTCCCTCATTCGTTAAGGTCCTTCACGATACCAAAGTGGTATAAACGAACTCAAACGAGATTTCTTCGGGTGGTCGAAGTAGTCCCTTATCCATTAAGGTTCTTCGCGATACCAAAGCAGTATCTCTAGTGATAAATGTTGGGGAATAGTTTAGCAAAATTCCTATTAGAGGAACATCGTTGGCCAAACTCTGCAGGGGAAAGCCTTCAAGAAACTTTTTTAAGAGAACCTCTGCTTGGGGAACCATAAGAGCAACAACTGCTGGGGGTTATCATCCTCAACTGCATGGTTGAAGAGTGACTTGCTGGGGAGCAGAATTCCTTGAACTCGCGGGGTATTAACTCTTTTCGGAGCCATACTGCCAACTTCACCGGAGGACTGGCCAAGATGCTTAGAAACTGATCCCAGATCCTGCTATGTTGTTATGCGATGCAATGCGTTATTATGCACAAATATGCAACTAAAATGCAACTGCTAAGGAGTGTAAGATGCGAATGCAAATGATATGCTAATGCTTGATATGATTATGATATGATGCTATATGTCGTGCTTATGATAATGATCAGGTATGCTGGGGATAAAATCCTATCGGGGATATCACCAGGGACTGGATTTGGACTTTGGTTTTATGAGGATGCCATCGAGGGTGGACTTTTATTGGTTGCCAATGAAGACTGGACTTTTAGGGTGAATTGAAGGTTCCAATTGGAGTGGCTTTTTGTGGTTGCCAATAAAAGATTGGACTTTATGTGGGGTGTGCCAAGCGAGATTGGACTTTTATTGATAAAAGGATTTGACTTCCCGACATATGGTATATGACAACGCCACAATCAGAAGACAGATGTGAATACTGTTGGTGTCCCAAGTTGGATCCTTTGCAGAAGTGGTATACTCGTTCTGGTAAGAACCTAGCTTCTAGCTGATATGTCATGATGACTTGCGAACATTGAGTGTAGCGACTTATCCAAAGCATGTTGACTGCGTGAGCATAGCGATTTAACCAATGCGTGTTAATCGTGTGAGCATAGTGATTTAACCAATGCATATGGATTGCGTGAGCGTAGCGACTTAACCAATGCATGTTAGTCGTGCTTTTGCTCTGCCCCAAGGCTTTTTATGTTTGTTGACCTCAACCATTGCTGGTCTCTGGCATGGTCAGCTTGACCCATTTGAAAGCATAAAGGTAAATGACCCATGTTCAACTAATCTGCCCCAGTTCAAATGGTTTGCCCCAGTCTGCCGGGTATTTGAAAGATTTCTTCTGGGATGAGAACTTTGGTGATGATTATACCAAGATATGGTTTGAACCCATTTTCCCCAGTGTCTGAACCTTGTAGTGGTCTGCCCCGGTTTAAACCTCAGAAGGACTTGCCCCAGATTCGTAGGGTTAAGAGAAAGTCTTGATTCAGGTCAACACCAACGAGTGATCAAGTTCCTCTTTGATTGCACTTTTGTTGGAAGTCCATTATGCCAAGTACTGATTTACAGCTAGATTTGATTATTCAAAAATGGTAATTTTAATGCAACATTCATGTAAGTTTTGTAAAGATCATTTATTAAAAATGATGTGAAAATATGTGACGAGTTGGACCACTAATCCAAACGCAATGCTGATTTAATTGGTGTGAAAGATATAGCAAGAATATGACACCAATACATAAGATTAGCAAATATGTAGGAGTCAGTTTACGCAACATTGCTGTAGTATGCTTTTAGAATAAATTTTGCCTCAATTAGGTCTTTTGAGGGTTATATCGTGGTCTGGTTCACGGTTTATGAAACAAAGGATATTAGGATCAAATTATGATTTATACCCACCCCTTCTTCGTGAGGATCTCCATACCTACGTTTAGTTAATTCTGCACATGTTTTACCTTGACGGTGTAAAACTTGATAATTCAAGGTTTGCTCAAAATGGCAGCCACTTTATTTGGTTTTGATGGATGTCAGTGACCCTTTGACTTGGGTGGCCACTGAATCTTATTTTGTTTTTTGTTGAGGGTTTGAGGACCTCTTTTTGGTTTTGTTTTTGATCCCTAACTTTTGCATGGACTGACTTTGCTTGTCAGCCATCGGGATTGCCTTAATTTTTGCCTAAGTCTCCTTTTGAGGTGTTCGACTTAGCAGGCTTTTTGATTTTTTTGAGGGATTGTGACTGCCATGTCAAGGGTTATTGATGAACAACCGTCTTGTATTTGGGATTTTGCTTTGAGTGCGGGATTGGATTAACTGAACAACTACCCTACCCCAGGTTGAGTGTTTAAGGGTTTGAATATCCGAAGGAAACTCCTACTTCTAGGCTCGAAGTGGTTTACTAGGGACTAACTCCTTATCTCTCCAGTGTTTGGGGGTTTGAAACAATGCCTGTACATCATCGACGGAAATTTATTCAAAAAACATACTATCAGCAATCATGGGTATTTAGCTTTCGTCATCCTCCCTCAAATCTTTGCTAAACAGCAGTGCGATAAAGGAAGTGAAATATTTTTTTTGTGATAAGTGGGAAAATGTGAGTGAATACGAATGGATTTGATCAGAAACATGCATAATTATCACATTAACAATACCATTAATAAGAAACAATGTCTAAAAGCAAGTAGCACTTAACATAAAAGAAACTACAAATGCGCATAAATGATATGGAAACTGCCAGCATTGATGAACTGGGCTATTCTTCCTTGATCAATTGTCTAGAGAAGATGCGTCTTGAAGTCCTCAAACTCATTCAGGTGCAAGGCGAATACGCACAACCAAACTCCCTTCTTGAAAGGATATGTCTCCCTCGTCAATCAATTGTTGCACCATAGCCTGAAAAGCTTTGCAATCTTCTGTTGAATGCCCCATTGATCTAGCATGGTATCCACAATGTGCATTGGGATCATACCCAGGAGGGTATGGTTCTGGCACTGGCTTGAGAGACTTAGGCTCCACTAGTGAATTTCGAATCAAATGTGGCAGAAGCTGAGTATGCGATACAGGAACTGGGTGAAGAGGAGCGTTCCTTCTTCCCAAATTGTTGCGAGGCCTATGTTGATTTTGGCGTGGATTCTGATTTCCTAGGCCATAAGTTTGTTGATTTGCATAGGGAGCAATCCATGGTTTCTGACATGGTTCCTCAGGTATTGTTGGGTGTCCTTTTGGGATCCAAAGGTGGATGTCGTCATCTTCCTCAGTATCAGTAGGATGCTCTCCCAAGTGACTTTTCAAGGTCTCTTCAGCAGATACAACCCTTTTGGACTCCTCTTTCAGCTCTTCTCTTAAGATCACAGTCTCAACATGATTATCAGAGGATAAAGACAACTCATCTGCCAAAAACTCAACCTTTTCCTTATGGTACCAGATTTTGATTGGTCCACAAAACCCTTGTACTTCCTCTTTTCCAAGTCTTTGAGTTGAACCATTTATGCTATGACATTCCTTTCTGGTCAATCTTTGCAACTTGTTTCGAAAGCTTTCACATTCTTCGACAACATGCCCTATGGTTCCAGTATGATACCCACACTTTGCCCCTGGGTTGTCTTCCTCGAAGACTATGCGCTTGTTGTTAATTAGCTCTCGAACTTTATTCTTGAATGACCAACAACCTTCAATAGAGTTCCCTCTCGCCCCTTATGGTATTCACACTGTGCATCAGGATCATATCCAGGTGGAAGACGAGTACGAGCTGGCCCGAGGGATACGAGTACCACTAATGAACTCTGAATCAAGTACGAGAGTAGTTGTCCACACGGTATAGGAATAGGGTCGCGAATAGGGCGTGACCGAGACTTCTTGGCGCCTCTCTGGTTTAAATTCCCCTGTTCTTGGGATAGAACAGGTGATGATCATTGATTCCAAGGCTTTGGAAGAAATGGTTGGGGATAAGACCCAAGAGGAACAGCACACAATAGACTATTCACTGCATGCTGTAGAGTTGGAGGAACTAGGGGAGTAAAACTCCTAGTTGTGGTACCTTCTTGAAGCTTTTCCTTTCTTCTTCCCACTTCTGGCGTCTGCTTGATCTTGCCTTTCTTGCTATTCTTGTCTTTTCTCAGCTCAACTTGATTCTACCTCAAGTGTTCCATGGTCTTCTAGCACTAAGTCAAGTTCAATACTCGTGTCGGGAAATCAAATGCGGATTATGGACAAAGGATGGATGAGCTTTTTAGTTTTGGAAGATGATATGCAATGCAAATGAAATGCAGATGCAATGACATGCGAATGCAATGCAGGCATAAACAGGATCCGGGATAACATAAGCAGGTCAAAGCGCCCTAACCGGTAGACTATACAAGGCAAGTTCTAGATTTTGTACCCACAGACCCACTCACGGGATAGCTTCTATGTTGATGGATAAGGTTCCCAGGATCACAAACACTGATCGCATCAACATCACGCAACAGGCTAGCTGTATTATAACGAGAGTACGATATGGTTTCTCCTGAGCGGAGTTCTCATGTTAGGCACACGAGGAGCGGGTCCTCGGAGACTAACACTACATGACTACCAATATAGAAACTAGTTCTAAGAGTGGTTTCCAGATTCATGGACCCTTCATGAATCAAATCGTGCAACAGGCTAGCTGCGTTACGATAGGATCTACGAAAAGGTCTATTCTGGAGGAGCTTTCATGCTAGGCACACAAGGAGCGAGTCCTTGGGGACTAACACTAATTACTACCAATTCTAAACTATGTTTTCTCTCTTCTTTTTCCAAAGCTCGGGTGTAGAGCTTTACTTGCAATGTTATCCCATAATCCACCAAGCAGATACAATAAACAACATACAATAGAAAGAGAAAGCAATAAATAAACAACAAGAGAAAACCAACATAAGGAAAATCGTTAAGCGAAGTTAGCACTCTCGAATCGAGTCAAGTTAGGTTTGACTCTCTCTTGCATAGGGCAATGCGTGTCCCCAGCAGAGTCGCCATCTGTCGTACCTCGAAAAATACGATCCTCGCGATGGACGCGGAAAATATGTTCGAAACAGAGTCGCCACCGAACTTTATTCATTCCAAGGATGGAATAGGAAAATATAGATAAAACCTTTAGGGAGATAAGAACATGGTCATCGCAACCAATATTCTAGGTTCGGAGTCGATTACATGAAGGGAAGGTATTAGCACCCCTCATGTCCGTTGTACTCAACGGGAACCTCTTGATCGATTTGAGAGTAAAGTTATCTACGCTTGTTTGTTTTCTTCTAAGGTTTCTCCTATAGGGGCAATGGGTGGTTTTAAGATAGGGTGATCGCCAAGGATTGGGGCCCTTGTGCCTACGTATCTTCACTTGTAAGAAGTGGAAAATCAGAGCAATCGTAGTTCGTGGGGCTACGGGACAAAGAGGGGATTGTGCTCGCCAAGATCATCGCAATCTTGTGCCTACGTATTCTCATTGATAAATGAGAAATCAGAGCAGTCGTAGTTCGGCTAACTACGGTAAAAAGGTCTGGTAAACGAACGAGTGTTTAGGTCGCATTCTAACTACTAAACGTTGGCTTGTCTGCTCGCTAGGGGAGGCTGAAGCATTAGTTTGTTATGCGCGGAAGAAAGGTCTAAACAATGTTCTTTAGAAAAAGGTGTTTGGATTGGAAATCGCACGAGGGCGAGGAATTTAGTGTTTAAGAAATATTCAATCGCACGGGGGTGAGAAAAGAGTTGGATTGGTTGGATATATTAAGGTAGAATGACGACTACTCGATAAACGAGACGTCAGTCTCGCAACCAATTAGTCGGGATATCATTGGAATGCTAGATCCCAACGATACCTTTTTCATTCAATTTCAAAAGTTGTGTTCGATGGACGGTTTAGACGCGAAAGAGTTTGAATTGAAAGAGATTTAGACTTGATCGCACGAGGGCGAGGAACGAAGTTAAACGGGTTGAAAATTTAAGAGGAATGACGACTATTCGATAAGCGAGACGTCAGCCTCGTAACCAATTAGTCGGGACATCGTTGGAATGCTAGATCCTAACGACATCTTTTTCATTCCATTAATTATGAAATATGTTTGTTGGACAGTGAATACTTGTCCAAATAATTAGGAGAGATGTTTTAGGAACGAAAGTTCGAATGACACACTATTCGAGGCGTACGCCTCAATAGTAATCATTTTCGAATTCAAGGAATACGCGACTCCAAGAACTCGATTCTTTCGTGATTTAATTAAGAAAATAATTTGAAAATATTAACGCATGTAGACTAAACTAGGGTAAGTATATTGCTCGAGTTAGGGTTTGCAAATTTCGAAGGTTTTAAACAACGCTAAATAATCTAGCGATGAAAGACGAAACGACCACAACTCAAGGTGTACACCTCGAGAGCGGTCGCTTAAGGACCCAAGGAGTGCTAGACTCCAAAGACCCACTACTTTCATTATTAAATTAAGAAAATATTTTAGAAGTAAACTTAATTGGTAACACGTTTGCCTTGTGACTTACATGATGTTATATTTATTTTAATTCATTTTGGAAATACCAAGATAATCTCAATCATCAACGTTAATCATTTTAATTGTAATTATTCTAGTAAAGAAGTTAATAATATCTAACAATAGTAACAAGAAATAATAAAGTAACATTTTTATCACGTCATCATTAAAATAAAAGAAAAGAATTATTAGTAAATCAGACTGGGGTGCAGGAAATAGAGGCGGGTATATAACTTTAAAAGAAGTCAAACCCCAAGGGCCCATAAGGCCCAAGGGTATGCATTCTCTGAGGCCTAATGTCTTTGAGTCTAACCAACAAGCAAAAAAGAGGCGGTTGCCTCATATTCCCAACGTATCCACATGGCCAGCATGTGGACAAAGAAGTCATAAAGTTGAAACAGCAATGGGACATGTGTGTCGACAATAATAAAAGAGCACTCAATATTGTTTTGCAGCCATAACCACATATTCCCATTCCATAATTACACAACGGTGAACCTTTTTCGAGAAAAGACAATAATAAAAAACTTTTAATGAAAAAGAACAAACTTAATTAACGCTGTGAAGAGTTAATATTTTCAAAATCATCTTAAATCACAATCCCCACTCTCAGTCTTCAAACGAGTCCTTTTTCTTTCCTCAATGCATGAACTCCTTCCCATTCTCTCAGAACCTCTCATTCCCTCACCATTTTCTCAGCATCCAACTTCCTCTTTCTAAAATCCGGCCCCAATCTAAATTATAAATCCCTAACCCCCAACTCAAACTCTAACAGACGAACCCTAAATCACAAATCTAACCCGTCTTCAAAACCATGTCATGTGTTTCAAACAATTATGTGAAATGAGTGCTTCAAACAACATCATCAACATTCAACAAGAGATAAAGAGAATAGAAAGAGGACGTACCAAATCGGAGAACGGAAATGACTTTTAACGGATTCTTCAGGTATGACTCTTTTCGCCTTCACCGCCGGTTCCGCTCCTTCCTCGACCTTCTACGTCTTTTCTGCTACGAAATTAGTGTGGCTGAAGGCTAAATAGCTCGATTCAAATGAGTCTCAATGTGAGATTCAGTGAACCCTATGTCGTGAGCTTTGGGGGAGGGTATGAGGAGTGATTTCGACAGAGTTTCAGTAGGTTTTTTTCGTCCCTGCTGCCGCCTCCCTGTCTTTAATGAATAGTAACAAATATATAGGGGCTTGATGTTGTGAGATTAGGTTTTTCAGCAAAACGTGTGAACTTTTGGATGGAAATTGGGTTGCTTTCGGATTCTTTCTTGTGATTTCTGTTTGTTAGTTGTTTCTGGAAATGTTTGTTTTTTACCTTGCTTTTTACTGTGTGAATTCACCACTAAGTGATTTTTACTGCATAAAATATGGTTTTTACTGCTATGGAATTACTGATGCGTCATTCTTTATTCCTAACTGAAAACAACTTTTGACCTGCTGAAACTGATCTTCATTCGTGTTGTTATTGCTGGTATGCATTAGGACTTGTTCTTGATTTTTTATTATGGATTAAACAATGTTTGGTCTTAACTTTCATGTTCTTTGTGTTATGTGAGTTTGACAGGAGAGTAAATTATCTATTTTACCTCTCGAAGTTTGAAGCTTGTATTGCGGTAGAGTTTGGAAACGGTATACTCAGCATGGCGAGCAAGACTCGGTATGACGAGGGAACTTATTGCTTGTACTGTTTTTTCATAAAGATGTCATGTTTCCTTAACTCATGTATGTGCTGCTGTGACTAACCAAATATTGTTCATCCTCTTTATGCATTTCACAAGTTTTGGAGATGGATAAATGAAGAAGTTTAGTTGATGCTCGTGCCCAGGACAATGGACGGCATTCCGACACGAACGACCAGTCTGGTTCAAATTTGATGAACTTGACATTGGTTTGGTGAATTTGGATATTGACCAGGCGTACAAACATGCTGAGTTTTGATGCAGGCTTGCCACTTTCAGGTATGCATCAAAGAAAATACAACTTGGAGCCTCAAAGTCTTTTCATTGTAAATTTAATTTGTGAGCTCCCTTTGTAACACTTGCCTTTCCTTGTAATTATCCCTGCTTTGTATGAAACCTGATACGTGAACTCTTTTCTTTTTGCAGGCCGCGAGGATACTTTAGACAATTTCGTGGATGAAACCTATAGCTCAAATGTGAAAGACAGCTTTGGCATTTTCTTGATCTTGTAGATACAGGCAGAACATGGAAGCATAATGAATGCTATGTGTGCTCATTGAGTTAGCATTCTGTCCCACTGTTGGCGAACCTTGCGGCTACGAAACCTTTGACAGTAGTGAATCTTGCTTTTGGTTACCCCATTGTTTTTGCATTATGAACTGACTGTGACTTGTTTTGTTGAATGCGAAGTACGTACAATTGATGTCAGTTGTAGGACGAAGTCGTCGCCGGTTGACAAGATGACTCCATCAAAAGCTGCAGATGAGATGTTTTAATAGGTTGGTGCAGCTCTATGAAGGTTTTGGCATGATGGCAGCTGGTAGTTTCCTTGGAATCTCCATTGGTTATCCATTATCGCGTCGTTGCCGTTAAAGCTTCGCAAAGATCTCAGAAGCAGTTCTTTTCATTCTGAGTCGCGGGTAACAAGCTAACCTCTCGCAGTAGACAACTTCATTTGTTTAGTACCATATTTGTAACCTTAGTGATCATTTAAACGAATAACTGTGACCTTGACTTATGTTCGCCCATTTTGCAGATGCACTAATGACTTTATTTGGTATCAAAACCTCCATTTTGAACTCCTGTCGGACTGAGATTTAGAGCACCCAAAGACACCTGAAAAGACGAGGGCAGTATCTTCTCTTCTGTTCATGGAAAGCCTGCAACAAACAGAATACGTATGTAGCTCCCAAGTTGCGAGCTAGCTATCGCCGGCATAAGTTGCTTTGTTCAGAATTCATTTGAGCTCGCGAGTCTCTTGTATATGTAGTTTTTTTTACCCATTATTTATGAGGCTTAGGCGGGTGTTTTGTAAGCATTTAAGTTGTAGATTTTGAACCATGAGAGGATACGTGAAACTTCTTCCCTGTAAACTTCAGTAACCAACTTTCACTTGGTATTAGCCAAACGTTGGCTAGTTTGTAGCACTTTGGCCTGTGTGCATGATTTATTATTGTTTTGGTATCTTGATGACCTGATAACCCTTCTCCCAATGGGCCTTAATATTTTAACCTTAATTTTAATATCTGTATGTTTTCCTTAATTAACATCAGACTTTTGCATTTGGAATCCTAATGTGCTCCTTTGAATGTGACTTAAATTATTCCTTATGGCTTGAGCACAAATGGACAAACTCTTAAAAATAATGAAACATGTTATATATTATGATGATTTGAAACATGTTGCAAATTGGAGAGATGTCTGCTCAAATTCAACAAAAACTGGGCATATCTTGAAAGCTTGTAGTATTATTGGTTTCTTACGATCTAAGCAATAAAACAAGGCCATTTTTACACCCGTCTTGTGGCAAACTCGCACTTATTTGTAACATTAAATCCACATTGACTAGTAATAATGTTGAATTTACTAATCTAATGCCACCTCCAATTGATGATTTTCTTGACTAATTGCATCTAAATTCCAATTCAATTATGATGTGAAATTTGCAAGTTAAATCTAAGTTTGTCACAAACTGATTTTCTAATTCGATTATGTTTTGAAATTGGCAAGCTAAATCTAAGTTTGTTACAAACTGATTTAGAATCCAAACATAACTTGACGCTTGCAATCAATTTGAACAAGGTCTGAGACTAAATCGACCGTGCCCAGAAGCATCATGTGAAGTATCTTTGAACGACTTGAATTAACTGTGTATCATAACAAGCAACTTGTAGCGATGCTTAAACAACCTTTAGAGAAGCTTGTAACCAAATTGAAATAGGGTTTAAATTTCTTGAAAACCAACAATGGTGTGGCGAGATAGATCTAATCGCGTACTTTATGATATTGACCATATCATGGCTGTTTGATCGTGAGAACGAGGACACACATGAGTTTGGGTGTAAGGGGCTGGAGGCGCGCTCTTCCCACAAGAATTTAGCATAAATTGCTAGGGATTATCACCACGATGAGTACACGCACGGTCCTTATAAACGAAGCCTTAGAGAATCATGGCCAGAAATCATGAAGCAGTAAAACATTCATTAATTGCCGAGGTAGGACAAATTTGGGGTATGACAATATCCCAATCCAAGGCTTTGGCCACGAAGGCCTAAGGTTTCCTTTCTTATATTACACATCAAACAGTCAGGAATACTAACCACTAATCACAACCCCCAAGGTTTCTTTATCAATTTCCCTCAATTTCCCACGATCAACCCAAAATACCCTAAATCATAAACTTCACCATAAACACACCGAAAGACATACATAGAAAATCATGAAATGCGATACTCCCCATGCCTTAGCCGATTCAAAGCTTTCACGATTAACTCCGACAATATTCCGAAGTTTTTGCCTCCACTTCTCCCTCCTCAGAGCTCTGGCCTCATTCTTTTCACGGTTAACCAAAATGAATCCTCCACCTTCCGAATTCTATTTTGTCAAACTTAGACTTGGGCCACACAATTGAGTTTTTCCCATAACACCCTTACTAACTCTTCATAATGCCCAATTTACCCTTATTTCACTTATATTTATTTTAATTTATAATAATATTAATAAATCCATATTACATACTATTATTCCAAAATAAATACTCCAAATATGCATAATTTCCCAATAATTCTCAAAACCACCAAAAACACCAAAAATACGAATATTCTCAATTAAATAAATTAATTAAAATATTCCGATTAAATTCGGGGTGTTACAGTAGGGGCGTCATCATGACCCTAGCATAGCCATCATTATGCATTAAATGTGGCGCATAGCTTGATGCACGTGTGGCACTCCATCCCTTCAAGTCCCATCAACCGTTGGGCTCCCCGCTCGTCGAGCACGCAGGACAACATTCTAGATTCCCCGGGCACAGGTGCCCTCAAGCACCACAAAACGACCTCGTCTCAGTAACAGGCATCGACCACGCCTACACCTCCTCGGGACCGCGGGCTGCCCTTAAGTCATCACTTCTATGCTCAGGAGCAATGACTTGGGGGGCTCCTGTTTCAGACTGGCCCAGTGGCTAGGCATGGCCCATCCATTTCTTCTCTTAGAATGACCCAATAGTCTAAGCCCTGTCAGTTAAAGGTAAAAGGGAGCATTCTCTCCTCTGCCCTTCTACTGAGGGAGGCTAGCCAGCTGACCCCAAGGATCAGCTGCTCCTTGTCACATTTATGCTCGTCACGCATGGTTCCACCATCTAGAAACAATCACGATGCCTGTGCCCGCAACCATGCTCTTGCCCGCGGCAACGGCTAGTTCCGAGCACCTCTACCCGTCCCAACGACTAGTTTCTGGCAGTTACCTATTCTTTGGGAGCGAATATCTCGCCCCGAAAATAGGGACCAACGACCAAGCGCTAGGGGCATTATAAAAATTCTCTCATTTGAGAGAGTCAGGTATTCTAAATCATCCTAAGACATATTCACTTTGTACTTACCTTCTCTTCTTCTAATTCTTACTTTAGCATCAGAGTGTCTTGCAGGTACCCCCTCTCCTCATCTTTGAAACCCAACATCGCAGACGAAGTCTTTGATCCACTTTAAGTTTTGATCGGCTGATAAGATCAGGCATTAAATTGCTAATTTGTAGGTCCATTCCACACAACAGCACCGAAGATTTGCATCACTGCATCAAGAGCTTACACCAACAATTCGGATATAAATTCAATCTATGCAAAATATTTAAATATATTAATCATAAGCGCTGGTTTATCCTTCTATGTAAAACACTTCCTTAATGAAGCCATTCTTCACTTATATGTAGTAAACAAAATTTTGATTTACTTGTCACAAAAGGTATTTGCTCGGATCAGTTCCTTAATGAAGCTATTATTCACTTATCTGTAGTAAACAAAAATTTGATTTACTCCATGCACAAAAGGTATTTGGTCGGATCAGATCACCTCTTCAGACAAAACGAGTCTTCAATGCAAGACATTTTTGCATCTACCAAAACCAACCTGATAATCTGCTTCAGGAATCTTGATCGCAGTTTACTTGCCTTTCATGTAAGGCTTATGGAGTTGCCATTCAAGAGAGCTTGAGCTAATGCTTTTTCTCTGATGAATATCCTGTGATAATGGATGAGGATTGAGGATTGAATGAGAGAAGAAGCTTGGAGAACAGACCAATGGAGGACACTGAAGCGCAAGCCATGGCAGGAAACACTAGAGTTACGCAAATGGAACTCGCAAAAACATAATAGTACAAAAGCTCATTCATCAATCTTCTTGAACTCACAACTGATAGTCGCGAGTTATCTCAAAAGTCTTTTTCACAAAAGCACATACATTTCTCATTTATTTGCAATTTTGCATTCAGAATCAAATCTATTATTACACTAACAGTGTCAACAAAGACATGCTTAAATGCTTGATATACACCCAAAAAAGAGACAAGGGAAATTTCTCAAACTTATTGCAGACTTATAAGCTTATTGCATATGATGACTCTCTATAAGGTAGGAGGAATCCATATATAACCATGTGTTTGAACATAACCAGCTTTTTCTAATAACTCATCAGCTTCTGCAGGACCTCTACTTCCCGGCTTGTAAGGAATTGGCTTCAACTCCCCTCTATCAATTTTGTGTAAAAGTGGTGTGAAAATCTCCCATGATGCCTGATACGAAACAAAAATACCGTCATTCACAATGTTGTTGCAGATTTGCAATAGTATATAAAACAATGTCAGAGTCTTACCTTTAATTCATCTCTGCGGACGAAATGTTGCTGATCACCTCGAATTCTGTAGAACATATTCCAATTCTCATTGTTACATAATGAATGATTCATGTAAATATATTTCTATATGATAACTGAATTGATTTCTTGATAATGCATGCTATTGGAAAAGAACATACGTATCAAGAATTAGACGCTCGTATGCTTCTGGAATTGTTATCCCTTGATACCGTTGCCCATATGACAAGTCTAGTTCACTTTGAACCGCAGACATCTCGAGTCCAGGTTGTTTAACCTGCACGCAAGACATTAAACTATTATTCCACTCGTAGAAATATCATTAAATTAGTTAAAATATTTTATGTCAATAACTTAAGTATTTAACTACTCAGTCAAGTATCAGCATGTTTCGTAGTCAAATTCATACTCGTTTTCAAACTAATTAAGACTAAACTTTTACTACCATTTACCGATTAATCAACTCATTTCACATTATGGATCATCGGATTGATTGGCATACCGTAAACTTCATGTAAATAGCTTCAGAAGGTTGTAGGCGGATAACAAACTCATTCCTCCCTTGCGTTTTACCTAAAATTGGTAACATTAAGTTAATATTTTGAAGACAATGGAGCTATCTGTTATCGAGACAATGTGGAATATTAGGCTAGCGAATATTTTTGAATTGAACCCGTAAAAAGTACATACTCCTAAAAATATCACCAGGAACATCCTTGAATTGAACCCGTATCTCTGCCTTTCTAGAATTTAGAGCCTTCCCTGCTTTCATAATGAAAGGAACACCTGACGCGTAAAAGTAAATTGTCAAATGTACATTAATGCTTAGCAGAGAATCACTTTCAAGATTGTTAAGCACGGAAAGAATTTGAAGGTCCAGTTGGTATCTAGAATAAGTGTTTTAACTCGAAAGACATGACAGGATAAGATTTTGGATTAACTTATCATATCGTGTGTCTCAGGCTCCCTTATCCTAGCCACCAAATAGCCCTTATATTTCTTCGAGAAAAAAACGCTGGAAACTTTTCATACCTTCCCATCTTTCATTGTGTATCCGCAGAATAGCAGTTGCAAAAGTCGGAGTGTTTGATTCGTCAGGTACAGTTGGGTCATCTCTATAGCCTTCGTATTGTCCAAGGACAACCTCATCATCTCTAATAGGGAGCACTGACTGGAGAACCTGCACTTTCCAACGCAGCCAGAAAGTGTTATTAGTTTAAAGACGAATGGCGTGACCTGTCTCAAAACAAGGTAAACGTAACGGCATACAACAACAACCAAGCCTTATTCTACTAGAGACAGAAAAGACTAATAATCTATCGAGAATTGAAATGAAAAAGACAAACCTTCACTTTCTCATCCCGAATGTGCTCAGGCTTGAGGGAAACCGGTTTTTCCATAGCAATCAAGCAAAGAACCTGAGTTGGTAAAAAAAAATAAGCAACAAATGAACACGCTCTTAATCAGATTCCATACAATTGAAAGACTTGAAATCTCTTGACTATACACGACAATAACTACAATGTCGAAATCAAGTCTATTTCATTATAAAATCAAGGCCTTACCTGCAACAGATGGTTTTGAATAATATCTCGAATAATTCTGTCAAATAAAAAATAAGTACATGAATATTTCCGTCCAATAAAAAATAAATACAGTTAGAATTTCTAGTGACTTGAGAAATTTGTTAAAAGAAAACCTTACACATACCCATATTGGTCAAAATATCCACCACGGCCTTCAGTTCCGAAATCCTCCCTAAACACTATCTGCCATAGAATCAACACCGAAACACAAGTTTAAATTTCCGGCATTTCAACTTTGATAATGCGGTAGATAAGTTAGCCAAAGAAACAAAATATGTAATGGAACGAAATATAAAGCTCACAAGTCTAAGTTATCTGAACCCGAGTTTGAAACATTTACAGTTCGAAAAATTCTCACCTGCACATTGTCAATGTTGTCGCGGTTCCAAAGAGGCAAAAAGAACCGATTTGCAAAACGAAGTACTAACTGCAGATATAAGTCATATTAAAATGGACTGGATGGAATTTATGAAGAAAACAAAGATGTAAGTCATTATTATATATTCATTTCTTACCATGTTCTGCACTAGTTCCTTTCCCAAGTAGTGATCAATACGATAAATTTGTGGTTCTTCAAACAACTCTCCGATCTGATTACTGAGTTCTTCTGCAGATTCCAGATCCCTACCAAAGGGTTTCTCAACAACAACGCGTGTCCATCCACCAAGATCAGCTAATAGAAGGAACAATGAAAAGTAAAATAAATTAGTCCACGCGATGATATTCTTGTCACAAAAAAGTATTTTCTTCTTCACCAGAGTTTGAACCCTGATCCTATAACTCTTTCATCTCGTTTAATGCTTAGTATTTTCTCCGTCCAACAATGCTACTAGGCCTTTTAAAGCATATTTCACAAAGAAAAATAAATATTAATATCATAAATCATGACATCTTACATTTATTCATGCAATAAGTCTTGATCATCTTGCAAACAGACGGATACACGGAAGGAGGAAGTGCAAGATAGAAAAGCCTTCGAGATGAACCCTCTTTACTATTTTTCAAATATTCATGCTGTGAAATCTCTATATCCAACAAGCGAAAGCCTTCCTCAGAATCGTAACCGCCACTTATATATTTAACCTATAAGGAAGACAGAGAATTATTACTCTAGACCAATCGGAATTTTGAAGTAAGACATCAGTAAATGTTGAGAGACATCCGGAGCTAACCAGCTGTAAAAAATCCGATACATCCTGCAAGTCTTTAGGGGAAGCACCTTTCTTTGGAATAAGATAGCTGCATGTTAATCCATAAGCGTTACGAACTTACAATCACAAACAATTCAAACATGAGAAGATCAAGATCCACAAAGTATTAACTAAAAAGATTCACACCTTTGCAATTTGTTTCTCAATTCATCCGTAGAGATATTTGACCTTGCATAACCAAAAATATGAACTTCATTGGATGGCAACAAATCCTGCAAATCAAAACACTTATGTTAGAAGATAACCATCATCTTGAATAAAAAGACGAAGACAGCGATCGATCTAATTACATTACCTGTTTATACAGGTGAAAAAGTGCAGGAAAAGTCTTCTTCTTAGCAAGATCACCAGAAGCACCAAGAACAACAATTGAAAGTGTTCCAGTTTCAAGCACCTCTCTTCTTGGTGCTAGAGGAGAATCAGTATCAGAGGTAGATCTTCTTTCAACATGCCATTCATTTGTTCCCATCTTCTAGGAGTATTGTTTTTGTGACTTATTAATATCTAGGAATCAAAGGAAACATAAACAAAAAAACCAGAATGTTGAATCAGACAAACTATCATAAAAGTACCTTTTGGCATGAAGTGTTAAACAAATCTGAGTTAGAATCCAAAGAAAAAGAAAAACATAAATTTAAGAAAGAGTGGTTGACATGCAAAGGAAGGAGAAACAAGTAAGGAAATGATGAAATTGAGGTAGCTGAAAGAGTAGCTGTGTACCTGGTATAGTTGTTGTTGTTGAAGAGGTTGTTCTGAGAGTAAAGAGTTAGTTTAAAAAGAAAGAGAAAAGTGGGTAGCGACAGTTACTAGCTTCATTCATTCACCAACTCTCTACTTCTTTCATCTATGTTATCTCACTGGTCAGCGACTCCATTCATGACGTTTTTATTTCTCTCTTTTTTAATATTTACATTCTTTGACTAGTTTTCTTTTTTAATTAGAAAATCTATTTTTTTTAAATAACTTTCCAAAATAATTTATCACTTATTCTAATTTTGACTACTAATAGAATTTAGAAAAAAAACTTGTTTGAATATATTTACTTAATTTGAAAGACATCATTATTTTTATAAATATTTTAGTTTAATAAAACTAGCGTCCAGACGGGTACTGCGTGCCGATCTGTCCGTTTTTTTATTGCACACATATAAATATAAATTATATTTTTTATTTATTTAATGTTAATTTTAAATTGAAGTTATGTAAAAAGTTATTAGTAAGAAGTTATATGAAAGATGATAATAGTAGTTTAATAAAAGTTATTGTGTAAGTTACATGTTTTAAAATAAACGTAAAATTGGTAGAAATTTAGGCTACACCAAAAACTAAATTTTGTGTTTATATATGTTATAGATTATAGATAAGTAATTAATTAATTAATATAAAATAAATAATAAAATTTTATTTTATAAATAATTAATTAAGTTAATTTTTTATTTATTAAATTAAAATTAATCACATTAAAAATATATTAATACACTTTATCAAATCAAATGCCATTGATTTAGATAAAAGAGGTAATGCATTATTATACTGTCAATTTAATCTTTGATTTTATAAATATTAATACATTTTTATATAATTTTATTAACTTTTAACTATTAAAAAATATTATCCAAATAATTTAATTAATAATTAAGAGTTTCAACATTTGATACTTTATTCTATTATATAAAAAATTTATTATTTTAATTTATTTTATATTTATTTACTAATTAAAATATTTGTATTTTAGGTCACAATTAAGATTTAAGGTTTTTCTCTCAACAATTATAATTATTTAATAATTGAGTTTTATGGACAAGAAACTTAAAGAACTTTTAGACTGTTATTTAATAAAAAATTACCAATTGATAAAATTATCTAAATTATTTTAGAATGTTAATACAATTTGGCAAAATGGACAGTGTCATACTCCAAATTTTACCCTTTCATTTTTTATTTTATTATTTTTTAAATTCTGATTAATTTAATAAATTAACTTTTTTTTAAATCTTTTTTTTAATTAATAATAATTTAATTAAACTTTTTTTATAATTTTACTAATTTTTTCTGTTAACCTTTTTTTTATTTATTTTATTTATTTAAATTATTTTAATTTCTTTTTTACTAAATTTTAGGATTTAGATTAAAATTTAATTTTTTTTTCTTTACCTCAAGAGTACATTTTTTTTATATAACCTTTAATTAATTTCTAACACTTTTTTTAAATCAAATTCTAAAACCTTTTTTTTTTAAATTAAAATTAAATCTTTTTTTCATTAAATTAACACCTTTCTTTTTCAAATTTAAATTCTAATATTTCTTTAAATTCTAATGCTCTTTTCTTTTTTTTAATTAAGATCTAACTTTCTTTTAAAATTAAATTCTAACCGTTTTTAAAATAATTCTAAATCAACATTCAAATATTTTTTTATTTTAAAATTTGTTCTGGTCTGGGCCCAGTCTCGCGGTCCAGCCCAATAACGCACAAGGCCTATTAAGTGGGATAGCCTGACCGGGCACACACACCCCTGGGACGGGCAGGATACACTCCCCGCCGAGCGGGACCGCACGTCCCGAAGCGTCCTCGGCGCCCCCTTTTGGCCGAACAGAACGCCCCCGGGCCATCGGACAAGACCACATGGCTCTTCCGCATCCTCGTGTGCTCCCCTCCGCGGGGAGAACAACACGCCTCCGGGGAACCTTCCGAGCTCCCCTCCGCGGGGAGAACAACGCCCTCCAAGGAACCTCGCGAGCTCCCCTTCGCGGGGAGAACAACGTGCCCGGTGCATGTTTTCCACGTGCTCCCCTCCGCAGGGACGCGTCATCAACCAACTGCCCACCTCCGAAAGAGTAGGTCAAACCCACTTTCCGGAGATCAAGGGGCAGTTGGACTAGGGCGAAGACCACGTCCTGGTCTTCACTACGCCACGTAAGCCCTAGCAGTCACCTGGGTTGGGCCTAGCAATCCAGCCCAACGCAAGTGACCGTTGGCCCAGCACTGGGGTCTCTCTATAAATACCCTCTTCCTCAAGAGGGTCAGGTAATTCACTTCTTACCCACTTTCGGTACTTTGCCCTCACTCTGCCCAAATTCTTACTTTGGCATTGGAGTGTCTTGCAGGTACACCCCCCTTCTCCTCCTCATCACCGGTGAACAGGTAGCAGTCCAACAGAGTGTGGCCAGCCCGTGATCCCCTTCTGATCAGGTCAGATCAGTGGCGCCGTCTGTGGGAACAGAAACTTCCCCGTTACTCCGAGCAGAAAACCAAAGTTTCACCAACACTCTACGATCATGGCTAGCCCACACCGCGACGACACCCCGCACGACTTTGTGCTCAACGTCGCCACCAACGGGAACAAGCAGATGGAAACGTCGCGTCCGGCGGAAATTGACGAGAGAGACGGCCAAACTGCCTCACCGTCATCCGCAGAGCGGCTCCCTCAGGCCGACCGCCGACCCCCGAGCCCGGCAGCATTCCAACTTGTTCCCATCCCGGCGGGAGCAGACCCAACGGTGGCCGCCCTCTTTACGACCATCAACCAGACGAACCAGCTGTTGTTCCAGCAGAACGCAAGGATTTGAGCATTGGAGCGCGTCGGCCCTCCGAGGTTCCCCCCGCGGGAAGACCAGAACAGAGGCTCGAGGAGGCCCTCACCTCGACCCAGAAATCGCTGACCGCGGCTGGAGAGACACCGCACGCAGGTGGTGCAAGAACGCACCAGGTCCCCAGCAAGACAAGTTCGCGAGAGGCGCCAGAACACTGCAGTGATCCCGGCCAGGGATCCTCGCGGCGAAAACCCAGGCAGGAGGTCGAGAACCCGAAACCAGGGACCTATTCTGAACGGCTCATCTCCCCATCAGTCCCCGGCTCCCAGCGACGAGGACGATTATCGCACCCCGCTGTCCCGAGAAATCATGGCTGCCCCCATTCCCCACAGGATGGAGAAGCCCCCGACGCTATCGACGTACGACGGCACATCCGACCTGGACGATCACCTAGAGGATATCGAAGCCATGCTCGACTACCGAAACGTCCGGGGAGCTATCAAATGCAGGTTATTCCCGACGACCCTGAGGAAAGGCGCCATGACCTGGTACAAAAGTTTGGAGCCCGAATCAGTCACGTCGTGGAGAGTCCTAAAGGACCTGTTCTCCAAACACTTTACGGCGTTCCGGCGCCACCCGAAGACGGAAGCCGTCCTCGGGGCGATAATCCAAGGCCCCGATGAACCTTTCCGAAAGTACATCGAGAGATTCACCCGAGAAGCAGTGCAAGTAACAACGTCAGACGAGATGAAGCGCTACCTAATGGAGCAGGGTCTACGCCACGACTCAAAATTCTACGAAGCCGTAGGCATACACCGGCCAACCTCCCTCCAGGATTTCCTCGAAAGAGCCGCGCATTATATCCGATTCGAAGAAACGCAAGCGGCCAACTCCGCTCGAGACACCCGAGACAGAGAGGCCCCTCGCGGGCACCGAGACGACGGAGCCTCGAGCCATCGACGAGGAGGGGACCGCCATCGCAAAGATCGCCCCTGCGAGCCCCGCGAACAACGTGAACAACGAGGCCCTGCCGGCCGATTCACAGAGTACACGGCCTCGGTCGCTTCCCGCGAGCGCATACTGGCCAAATGCGCCAAAACCGAATTCGTCCAGGGAGGTGTCCGTTTTCCACGACCGATACCCCCCAAACCCAATGTCGACAAATCAAAATACTGCCGATTCCACAGGAGTCACGGGCACGTGACCGAAGACTGCATCCATCTCAAAGACGCAATCGAAATCCTGATCAAAGACGGTCACCTGAAGAGATACACCCGGGGAGGCGAACCACCGAGGCAAGAGGCCCCAGAGGCCAAGAAAGTCGAGGAACTCCCCTCTCCAGAGGACAACAGCAGGCTCCAGGTCGCACTTTGTGTCAGCCGCCCCGAGGATTGATTCGCGAACAGAGAATTCGGTCTTCCCGAAGGACCCGACCTGATCGGTGAACCAATCCTACCAACCAGCCAATGGGAATACTTCACCAAAGCCATGGTCATCTCAGGTGGAACCACGGGGAGCCTGTCCCTAGGATCAGTGAAAAGAAAGTTCGACGAGCTCATCACGAACAACTCCAGAAAGATGAGCACGCTCGAAAAATTCCAAGGTCGATCCAATCCGATCATATTTTACCTCGAGGAACTCCCCGGGGGATCCCCCAACTCCAACATTCCCCTGCTCATACGAGCACGGATGGCGAACTTCGACGTCAGGCGCATCCTCGTCGACGGGGGAAGCTCGGTTGACATCATGTACACGCACCTGTTCACAACCCTCCAACTCGACGAATCCAACCTTTCCCCCTACGTAGGCTCCGACCTTCAGGGGTTCAACGGGACGACGACGAGACCTTGGGGGTACGTGGAGCTGAAAGTCACCTTCGAAGAAGAGGAAACAACCAGGGAAATCAGCATTCGTTTCTTAGTCATCGAGTGCCCGTCCCTCTACAACTGTATCCTGGCAGAACAACGATAGCAGAACTCACTGCGGTACCCTCCACCGTCCACCTGAAGATGAAATACTACACAAAACAGGGGGCCGTGGTGACCCTTAACGGAGACATCGAGGCCTCCCGAAGGTGTTTTGAGGCCGCGCTGAAAGGTTTAGACTCCATCGCTCCAACAACCAAGAGGACAACTCCAATCGTAGCACCAAAAGGCAAACCAAAGAAGTTGGTCGGATCCGTAGACCTCGACAGTCGCTTCACCAAGGAGCACGACCCCGAAATAAAGACCAGCGAGGCCAACGGGCAACCCTCCCACCCAGCACGCCCCATCCCGGACGGAGAATTCGAAATCATCACACTCGGGGAAGACACGAGCAGAACCGTGAAGATCGGCGCCGGACTCCCAGACCTCGCAAAAAGACAGCTTCAAGCCTGCCTCCACGAGAACGCCGACCTCTTCGCCTGGAGCACCGCGGAAATTCCCGGACTCGACCTTGAGGTCGCCTGCCACCAGTTGTCCATCAGCCCGACCGCGAAGGCCGTTGTGCAACGTCGGCGTCGCTAGTCCCCCGAAAAATCGGCAGCAGCCGAAAAAGCTGTAAAAGACCTCCTAGAGGCAAATTTTATTTCGGAAGCCCGGTATTCAACCTGGCTGTCCAATGTTGTACTCGTTAAAAAGAATAATGGAAAATGGCGCATGTGTGTTGACTATACTGATCTCAATCGGGCATGTCCTAAGGACGCCTACCCCCTCCCCAACATCGACAAGCTCGTCGACAACTCCGCGGGCTTCAGGCTCTTGTCCTTCATGGACGCATACTCGGGGTACAACCAGATTCCGATGGCCGAGCACGATAAACAGAGCACGTCCTTCATGACGGCGTCGGGCAATTACTACTACAACGTAATGCCCTTCGGCCTAAAGAACGCTGGGGCCACATACCAACGGATGATGAATAGTGTCTTCCAAGCCGAAATCGGCGACATGCTCGAAGTATACATGGACGACATGATCGTCAAATCTTGCACAGAGGACGACCACACGGCCCACCTCAGGAAGGTCTTCGAGACCGCAAGGACATGTCGCATGCGCTTCAATCCGGAGAAATGCACCTTCGGTGTCCGTGCCGGCAAGTTCCTCAGCTACTACTTGAACGAACGGGGGATCGAGGCCAATCCAGACAAATGCCACGCCTTCTCAGACATCACCACACCCACCATGAAGAAGTCCATCCAATCCCTCAACGACGTGCTCGCCTCCCTTTCCCGGTTCATTGCCAAGTCCGCCCAGCATGCCCTCCCCTTCTTCAAACTGCTCAGGAAGGAAACCACGTTCGAATGGATGAACGAATGCGAGCAAGCCCTCTGTCACCTCAAACGCGTCTTGTCCGAACCACCAGTGCTGACACGTCCCATGACGGGTGAAACCCTATACCTATATCTGGCCGTGGCTAACGAAGTCGTCAGCGCCGTCCTCGTCAGCGAAGCCGGGGAGGGCCAAAAGCCCATCTACTTTACTAGAAAAGCCCTCCACGGCCCCGAAGTCCGATACCAGCTGATCGAGAAGGTTTCCCTAGCCCTCATCACCGTAGCACGATGGCTCCGACATTACTTCCTCGCACACACCATCGTGCTCCGCACCGATCAGCCCATCTGCCAGCTCCTCGGCCGTTCTGACATGGCCAGACGCATGCTGAAATGGTCATTAGAACTATCTGAGTTCGACATCACCTATGAGGGCCGGCACGCCATCAAATTTCAAGCCCTGGCAGACTTCGTCGCCGAGATGACCCCGTCACCCGATCCCACCACCAGGAGCCACATCTGGACCATTTTCGTGGACGGCTCCTCCAACTCCACGGGAAGCAGCGCCGGCATCGTCCTCGACAACGACGAGGGCACCCTCATCAAAGTCTCTCTCACACTGGCCTTCTCGACGACTAATAACCAAGCCGAATACGAAGCATTTCTAGCCAGACTCCGCTTGGCATCTGACATCGGGGCCAGAGACATCCGAATCTACACAGATTCCCAGCTAGTCGCTTCACAAGTACGAGGGGAATATCAAGCGAAGAACGACAACCTCGCCGAGTACTTAGCACTCATCACCGAAAAACTGCGAGGTTTCGACACAGCGGAGATTCAGCACGTCCCGCGCGAGCAGAACACCCGAGCCGACATCCTCTCCAAGTTGGCAAGCACCAAAAAGCGACGAGGCCACAAGTCGGTCATCCAAGAAGTCTTGTCGCAACCAAGCACAAGCGCAACCACTACCCTTCTTGACATCAACGCCATCGGGGATACTGACTGCTGAATGACCCCACTCCACGCCTACCTCAACACCGGCCACCTTCCGGCCGACCCTAAAGAAGCTAGCACAACCAGACGACGAGCCTGCTCGTACGTTCTCCTCGAAGGAAGGCTGTACCGCCAGGGCTTCGCGATCCCACTCCTCAAATGCATAGATAAATCATAGAGCGCAGCCGTCCTAGAGGAAATCCAAGAGGGCATCAACGCGCAGCACCTCGGAGGAAGATCCCTAGCGCGAAAGGCTCTACGAGCAGGCTACTACTGGCCCTCGATGCAATCGGACACAAAGGAACACGTCAAACGATGTGACAAATGCCAAAGACACGGGGACATGCACCTCGCCCCTCCAACCGAACTCACATCCCTCTCCTCCCCGTGGCTGTTCGCCTGGTGGGGGTTGGACATCCTCGGGCCCTTCACCCTAGGGTCCTATCAGAACAAGTACCTCATCATGGGCGTCGACTACTTCACCAAATGGATCGAAGCCAAAGCTTTGACCAAAATCACGGCCCACAACATACTCTGATTCTATAAACGAAACATCCTCGCAAGATTCGGGGTCCCACTCGCCATCGTCACCGACAACGGCACACAATTCACGGACAAAAACTTCCGCGACTTCGTCACCAAGCTCGGAACCAAACACCACTTCACCTCGGTCAAGCACCCTCAGACAAACGGCCAAGCAGAATCCGCGAACAGGGTCATCCTCAGGGGCCTCAAACGACGACTCGGTGACGCAAAACGAGCATGGGTTGAAGAGCTCCACAGCGTCCTCTGGGCGTACCGCACCACCCCCCACTCAACCACGGGGGAAACCCCATTTCTCCTCACGTACGGAATCGAAGCCGTGATACCGGTCGAAATACGCGAACCATCCAGACGAATGGAAGCTCCCCTGGACATTGACGACAACGAAGGCGCCCTACGAGAAGAGCTCGACCTCGTCGAGGAAATTCGCTCAGGAGCAGCCCTCCGAGAAGCCCGGCTGAAACAACAAGTAGCACTTCGCCACAACAACAAAGTCCTAAAACGCGATTTTCAAAATCGCGACTTAGTTCTGCGCAGAAACCAGAAAGACTCACATGAAGGTAAATTGGCTGCGAATTGGGAAGGCCCCTACCGTGTCCGCGACAAGACGGAGCACGGGGCCTATTACCTCGAAAACCTGTACGGGGAACAACTAGCTCGACCATGGAACGCCGTGAAACTTAAGCGGTACTACAGTTAAAACACTGCCCGCGACGACCCATCGTCCCGACCACTGGGGGGCGACATGGTACCACCGCACTCCCACGCGTCCACTAACGACCAGAGAAAAGCAAGCCCTACCTCTCGTGTGCGCGGGCAGAAGGCCTCGCTCGGTGGGGAACACCTCGACCGAGACTTCCCACCGCTGTACCAAAACCGGCAAGACACCCAGTGTAACGCCCGTTTTATTTCGATTAAATCCAATTATGAATTCGCCATGTCTTGTTGCGTCATAGTCGTATTTGAGTATGAGTTCGTCTCGAAGAAAGGAATTGAATCGGTCGAATTGTCGGAAAAATTCTGGTTTTGTTGGAAAACTTTGAAAATTCATATCTCTTGATCCGTAAGTTGGATTTGACTCCCGTTCGAAGCGTTGGAAAGCTAAAGAGATGCTCTATCTAGAAAAAAATTGAAAAAATTTAATTTTGCTGCTATGACGACCGTCACAAGAGTGTGACGACCGTCACACGAGCAAAAACTGTAGTTATGCAAAATTTGAACGTGTTCTGGTGGAATGAGATTTTGTAGCAAAAATATATTTCCGTAGACTCTTTTACCCTCAATTACATCATTTTCTAGGAAAGGAAAGACGGAAAAAGATAAGTTACGGATTGAGAGAAGTGGAGAGCGAAGAATCATCCATCGGCGAATTCGGGAGATTTCTGCAGAAAAATCACCGTAGAGCAGAAGAGGAATCGGAAAGCGTGGAATTGGCCTCAATTCTAAGGTAAGGGTGGGGTTCAATTCTATAACTGGGAGTATGATCGAATTCATGTGGGGATCGAGTCATAGTATAGTTTTCGTTAATCGATAAATGTTAAGGAAAAGGTTTCCCTAATGGGACCAGATTTCTATGTAGGAATGAATGTGTTATGTAGTTATTAGTGCGATGCTCTAAGGTTTTCCTTATGGGCAAATACGTAGAACGAATATGCTATACGGTTATTCGTACAATGCTCTAATGGTTTTCCCTAATGGACGTCAAGATGGACGAGTTGGTCTAAGGCGCCAGTTTTAGGTACTGGTCCAAAAAGGACAGTTACCTGGTTGTGATTGATTTGTAATTAATTATGTGAGAAGATGCCGTAGTGTTGTTATTACGATAAAATGTTAAAGATTAATTGTAGAACTGATGTTGATGTTATACCTGTATAGGAATAGCCGTTTTGTGTGAACACTTTGAGTTCCTATTTGTTGATACGATGTTGCAATGTTCCTTTACATGAACAGTCGTAAATGTTGAAATTATGTTGTTATTGTTCCCATATGTGAACGAGTAGAAAGTGATAGTTGTATGAGTGGTATGATGTTATGATGCTTTGTTATGGACATTTTGGTTGTAGGCATAATGCCTTGTTATATGGTTGCTATGGTTGTGTTGTAGTCCATAATAGATGCATTTCATGGCATAGCATTTGGCCTGGATTGGCGACGGTTGTGCCTGTATTGGCGTTATTTGGAGTGTTGGCTCCTAGATAGGTTCGGGTGTTGGCCTTGTCCCGAGTTTTGGAGTGTTGGCTCCTAGATGGGTTCGGGGTGTTGGCCCTGTCCCGAGTTTTGGAGTGTTGGCTCCTAGATGGGTTCAGGGTGTTGGCCCTGTCCCGAGTTGTGGAGAGTTGTCTCCCAAAATGGTACCACATGCATATGCACAGTTGAGTCGCATTGTTGAGTCGCATAATTACGCTAGTTGTATGTTAATGTTGTTTATGTGAGATATGGATTACTCGCATTTGTTGTCTATGATGTTTATGATTTCGAAACCTATAATACTGTGATGAGTTCCGGCATGTTTTCTATCATGCTTTATGTTATATTATTGATATCTCACCCTTTTCCGTTGTATGTTACCTCCTCTGGTGGTAATTTGCAGGTAGTCAAGAATAGAGCGTAGTTCTCGTTAAGGTGTCGTTGGTCGCTCTGATACGTAGCACTCTTGGGGGGGGATGAATGATTGTTTATGTTGTTTATTTGATGTTTTCTTGTTGCTGAATTTTACTAAGTATTTTAGTTGAATTGGTTGTTTTTTTGTTAATGCACCGAATGCTGGTTGTACGCACTAAGCCGAAGAATCGGTAGTGCCGAATTTTGATGGAAAACTAGTTGTTTTAATGAATATATGCAAGCTGAAGTACTTGCTGAATTTTAATGGAGTTTTGGTTGTAATTTCTGGTATCACGTTGATTTTCATAAATGTTGAAAGTGCATTATGTTCCGCTGCAAATGAATATGTGCTATGTATCATCACTGAATGCATGTTGCCTAGTTAAATTAAATGGTAAAATGCATGCTTCTGCTAGCTGAAAAATGTGACGCCCAGGTTTTTGTCTGTGTGACGACCGTCACAAGTCCATGACGACCGTCATGCGTACAAATTTCGTGCACTCTGATTTTGATTTATTTTAAATATGCCTTGGGTAGAAATGAGGTGTTACATTAGTGGTATCAGAGCAGGTCGGTCCGTCCGGCCAAGTTGTCTAATGTTGTTGTTTAATCCCTTGTATGCGGCGTGTGTGTGAAAACACTGCCAGTACATGTTTGTCGTCTAGCCTTTGTCTGCAGAAGTGGGAAGGATTCAAGTGGGGGAGAAGCATGTATTTCTCCGGAATGCTGCAAGTGCAGAGTGAAGGCTCAGTGTGTGGTTGAATGCTCTCATAGTTTGGCAAAGATGGTTTGTACCCCATCATGATTTTCGGCTGCCTATTGACAAATTGAGGAACTGATCACCCTTAATCTCTTGTTAATAGTAGACGGGATTGTGTTGGATGGGATAGACGTGTCTTGCAAGCTTGGATGGCGTGAGCAGCGAATTGTTTGGAGTGAAGCTAAGTGCTCAAGAATTGTTTTGATGAGTTGGTCGATGTAAGAAGGTGCAGAGATGTGTATTTTGATTGGAATTTTCGAGAGAGTTGTCGGCGACTCGCGTGTTGGTTGTTGCCAAACCCGACAGGACTAGTGGTGGTGTTTGGAGATGCTTTGTTGATATGATTTGGAGATATGTTAAAAGTAACTTCAGCGAGTTAGTTATGCTTTAAGGCAACTTGAAGTACGTCAGAAGAATTATCTGACCAGTGTTCAAGAGTTGGTCATTGTTGTAGTTGTGCCGGAGTTGGAGGCTGAAATTGCTTAATCTGAGATTTTGTGATGAAGCGATGTTTTACAGACGAAAGTCGAAGTAGATTGCATAGTTGTGTTGGGTAATGTTAAGTCGTGATTGAGTATGCTTGTTTTATAAAATGTGGTTGATTTGGCAAGTTTTGGCATTTTGGAGATTTGAGGATCTAAGATTCGGATTGAAATCGGACGTCGTAGAAATCGCGTTTGATGGTTCTAATTCAATGCCATATGTTAGGGAAGTATGAGTATGTGTTTTTTTCGAAGAAATAAATTGAATCAGTCGAATTTTCGGGCAAAAATGCAGAATTTTCGCAGCAGATTTTGGGCAAAATTCTGGTTTTTCGGAAAACTTCGAAAATTCATAACTCTTGAACCGTATGTCGGTTTTGAATCCCGTTCGAAGTGACGGGAAGCTAACGATATGATCTTTCTAGGAAAAATGGTTTTGGAGTCAGTGAATGAGCCAATTATAGCAGAATATTTGAAACGTGTCATTTTGGCAATTTTACCGTCGTGAACGGGTGCGGTTGATGTGTTATCATACTGTGTGTTTTCGGTATATAACGTGGTAGCTGATGCTTTGATTTGAAAACCTTAAAGGTAACGATGATGATGGTGAAAAGAGTTAGAACCGATTGAGCAGTTTGGCGATACAAGTTTGGTATGTGAAGAGACTTGTTATGGAGTTAAGCCGTGTGTGTTAGAACTTACTAGTAGTATTCTTGAGGAGATTCGAGAAGGTCAGAAAATCTGGTTTGAGTTGGTAGATTGGTTGAAGTTGATGAATCAAAGTCGAAGAGTTGATTTTCGGATTTGTGGAAGTGGTATCGCGATATGTCGTGATGGAGTTTGTGGTCGACTTAGTTACAGAAACTAGTCTGATATTGAGAACTCCACATTGTATGTCTGTTTGGATGGTCGAGGAATTAATTTGATTGAGTGTTTTTGAGACTTGTGTCTGGGGTGTATTCTAAGGCAGCAGATTGTGAAGTCGAATAGAGGGTGGACAGTGATTTCTGGTGATTGTGAGAAGAGGTTGGGCGTGGAAAGCAATATTGGTGTACTTGAGGTTTAAAATATTTCAAGTTGAAACTGTGCCGAATGGTTTCCTAAGTGTGAAATTGTTGTTGTACGTCGAATTCTAAGATCGCATCTTTTTACGGAATCAAAATCGGACATATGGAAGTCGTTTAACGGTCGAAAATAGAAATCTGGATTGTCATGTTCGCTGAGAGATTCGCCTAGCGAAGTATCCTGGGCAGAAAAATGTTGTTGAGTGGTGTAAGAATACTCTTGAAGAAGTGCCTTGAGATAGATGGAGTATCCATCCAAGTGCCATGAGGATGTGACCGAATTTAAGGAAATTGTTTTGGTGGCCATAGATAGTCACAGGAGTAAGTTGAGTATTCATCCGGGAGCGACGAATATGTATAGTGATTTGAAGAATCTGTTTTGGTGGCCTGGTATGAAGCGTGATGTAGCACGATTTGTGTATGCATGTTTGACTTATCAGAAGTAGAAAGTTGAGCATCAGAAACCTGTTGGGTGGATGCAACCGTTAGAAATTCCAGAATGGAAATGGGGTAGCATTTCGACGAATCTTGTAATGGGTTTTCCAAAGAATTTGAAGGAATATGATTCGATTTGGGTAGTTATGAATGGATTAACAAGATTAACTCATTTCCTTCCAATGCGAGTGAATCAGTTTATGCGGAAGCTAGCTGAGATGTGTATCGATGAAGTTGTGAAGTTGTATGAGGTGTTATCGAATATTGTGTCAGATGGGAACCTGAGTTTTCATTGAGATTTTAGGAGAGTTTTGCAGACGTTTGAATGTCATGTCGAAGTTGGATTCTTTCTAGAATCCGTGGACGGATGGGCAGACGGAGAGAACTATTCAGTATGTAGAGGATTTGTTGAGTTATGTTGATGTATGTCCGGCGAGAGTGTTGTGCTCGGACATGAGATTATGTAAGAGACGATTGAAAAGATTAAAAGGATCCAAGATAAGATGTGTTTTAAGAGTTACGATAGTAACTGGTGTTGGTCGAGCGTGAGGTCTCGGAATTACCACTATGTTTTGATTATCTGTATCAGAGTGGCGCAGCGGAAGCATGGAGAAAGTAGCATGCTAGGCTGTTTTACCGCTGTCGCTTGTGGGAATTGCATGATGTGTTCATGTGTCCAAGCTGATGAAGTACATTGATTCAGATGGATAGTGTACAAGTGAAGGATGATTTGATTGTTGAGGCATTGCTAGTTCATGTTGATGGACGAGAATCAACTTCGAGGTAAAAGGATTCTTTGGTAGAGGTAATTTGGAAGATTGGGATGCGAGAGTCGTATCCGGAGTTGGTTGAATCGAGGTAATTTCGAGGACGAAATTCTTTTAAGTGGGGGAGAGTTGTAACGCCCGTTTTATTTCGATTAAATCCAATTATGACTTCGCCATGTCTTGTTGCGTCGTAGTCGTATTTGAGTATGAGTTCGTCTCGAAGAAAGGAATTGAATCGGTCGAATTGTCGGAAAAATTCTGGTTTTGTTGGAAAACTTTGAAAATTCATATCTCTTGATCCGTAAGTTGGATTTGACCCCCGTTCGAAGCGTTGGAAAGCTAAAGAGATGCTATATCTAGAAAAAATTTGAAAAAAATTTAATTTTGCTGCTATGAAGACCGTCACAGGAGTGTGACGACCGTCACACGAGCAAAAACTGCAGTTATGCAAAATTTGAACGTGTTCTGGTGGAATGAGATTTTGTAGCAAAAATATATTCCCGTAGACTCTTTTACCCTCAATTACATCATTTTCTGGGAAAGGAAAGACGGAAAAAGAGAATTTACGCATTGAGAGAAGTGGAGAGCGAAGAATCATCCATCGGCGAATTCGGGAGATTTCTGCAGAAAAATCACCGTAGAGCAGAAGCGGAATCGGAAAGCGTGGAATTGGCCTCAATTCTAAGGTAAGGGTGGGGTTCAATTCTATAACTGGGAGTATGATCGAATTCATGTGGGGATCGAGTCATAGGTATAGTTTTCGTTAATCGATAAATGTTAAGGAAAAGGTTTCTCTAATGGGACCAGATTTCTATGTAGGAATGAATGTGTTATGTAGTTATTAGTGCGATGCTCTAAGGTTTTCCTTATGGGCAAATACGTAGAACGAATATGCTATACGGTTATTCGTACAACGCTCTAATGGTTTTCCCTAATGGACGTCAAGATGGCCGAGTTGGTCTAAGGCGCCAGTTTTAGGTACTGGTCCAAAAAGGATAGTTACCTGGTTGTGATTGATTTGTAATTAATTATGAGAGAAGATGCCGTAGTGTTGTTATTACGATAAAATGTTAAAGATTAATTGTAGAAATGATGTTGATGTTATACCTGTATAGGAATAGCCGTTTTGTGTGAACACTTTGAGTTCCTATTTGTTGATACGATGTTGCAATGTTCCTTTACATGAACAGTCGTAAATGTTGAAATTATGTTGTTATTGTTCCCATATATGAACGAGTAGAAAGTGATAGTTGTATGGTGTTATGATGCTCTGTTATGGACATTCTGGTTGTAGGCATAATGCCTTGTTATATGGTTGCTATGGTTGTGTTGTAGTCCATAATAGATGCATTTCATGGCATAGCATTTGGCCTGGATTGGCGACGGTTGTGCCTGTATTGGCGTTATTTGGAGTGTTGGCTCCTAGATGGGTTCGGGGTGTTGGCCCTGTCCCGAGTTTTGGAGTGTTGGCTCCTAGATGGGTTCGGGGTGTTGGCCCTGTCCCGAGTTGTGGAGAGTTGTCTCCCAAAATGGTACCACATGCATATGCACAGTTGAGTCGCATTGTTGAGTCGCATAAAGTCGCATAATTACGCTAGTTGTATGTTAATGTTGTTTATGTGAGATATGGATTACTCGCATTTGTTGTCGATGATGTTTATGATTTTGAAACCTATAATGTTGTGATGAGTTCCGGCATGTTTTCTATCATGCTTTATGTTATATTATTGATATCTCACCCTTTTCCGTTGTATGTTACCTCCTCTGGTGGTAATTTGCAGGTAGTCAAGAATAGAGCGTAGTTCTCGTTAAGGTGTCGTTGGTCGCTCTGATACGTAGCACTCTTTGGGGGATGAATGATTGTTTATGTTGTTTATTTGATGTTTTCTTGTTGCTGAATTTTACTAAGTATTTTAGTTGAATTGGTTGTTTTTTTGTTAATGCACCGAATGCTGGTTGTACGCACTAAGCCGAAGAATCGGTAGTGCCGAATTTTGATGGAAAACTAGTTGTTTTAATGAATATATGCAAGCTGAAGTACTTGCTGAATTTTAATGGAGTTTTGGTTGTAATTTATGGTATCACGTTGATTTTCATAAATGTTGAAAGTGCATTATGTTCCGCTGCAAATGAATATGTGCTATGTATCATCACTAAATGCATGTTGCCTAGTTAAATTAAATGGTAAAATGCATGCTTTTGCTAGCTGAAAAATGTGACGCCCAGGTTTTTGTCTGTGTGACGACCGTCACAAGTCCATGACGACCGTCATGCGTACAAATTTCGTGCACTCTGATTTTGATTTATTTTAAATATGCCTTGGGTAGAAATGAGGTGTTACACCCAGCTCGCGATAGGACGTCCACGCCACGGGGAGAACTACCCCCGAAACGGTCTGGCCACACCGTCGGCCAAACCGGCCAGTTCGCTTCACCGCCGGTAACAAGTTTGTCGAGCTAACACCCCAGACGGGCCCAAAAAACATACCAACACATGCATATCAAACATATAATTCAAGCAAACAAATAAATACGAAAATAAGACGAGCATAAACATCATGAAAATATCGGCTCACAGGCCAGGAAACTACGAGCACGCAAGCCCGGGAAACCTATACAACATCGCCCTCCTGCTCAGTAGCCACGGGGACATCGTCGGGAATGACAAGCTCGGGGTCAACCACCTTCCCGTCGATGATCTCATGATACGACCCAATCCCTTCCACGATCAACGCGACGCCGGGGTTGACAACTTGGATCTGCGCAACGGTGCTCTTGAACCTGACCTTGATAGCGTCCAGACAATCGCCTTCCAACACCCGAATCCGAGCGACCAAATCAGCATGCGTTATCAACCGCTGGTCCTCCTCAGTCTCGTCTTCGGCCGGACGAAGTGCGTTGTCCAGGACTTCCATGCGAACTTTCAGCGCTTGCACCTCGGCCACTGCCGCCCTCAGCTTCTCCTCCATCGAGGTCACCTTCTCCTCAGCACCCTCCGCTCGCTTGCGCTGGTCAGCAGCATCTTTCCGACTCTTCTCCAACTCCTCGGTAAGCTTGGCCAGGCGCGACTGCATGAAGGTAAGGTCCCCCTGCAATTTAGACAGCTCAGCAGCAGAGCAACCCTCCTCGCTCAGGACAAGGGCCGTCGTGAACGTCCACATCATCGCGGCCAAATCCTCCACTAGGATACGTCGACGAGACTCTCGATCGGCTTCACGGACAACCTTCACTTCCCAGCAGAGACGGTAGGAGACCGGCCCTATGAAAATAGCCCAGATGTTGATGGCACGGCGGAACGACATAACCCTCCTCGGCCGAGCCGGTCGTCAGATCAATTAAGCCGCAGGGCTCCTCGGATCTCGGCCTCTTCGCAGCTCCCTGGGACGCAGGAGACTGGCTCTCCTGGGGAGAAGAAGACGAACTCTGACCTCCCGGCGTCACGGCCTCCTGCCAAACCAGTTGACTCACCCGCGTCTTCGGGACCGCGGTGGCCTTTGACGCACGCAGCTTCTTCACTCGCTCCTCGACGGAAGACATGTTCGCTGCAAAAAAAAACAGAGAGTTAGCAACGGACAAAACATACGATCACGAGAAAGAAGAAAACGTCCCTATCTAGATATTCCAGAGCGTCCGCCCCCGTGGCGCAACCGAGCAGGGTCTTCGTGTTAATCAGCCTTTTCTTCATCCGCACGTTCCCCTGCGCGTCGAGGATGTACCGATCGTCGGGCGTCACCAGTTTCAACGGGGGAAGATCCCGCACGAAGGCCACTATTTTCATGTAGGCGGCCATGTCCCTCTCGTCGAGAGTCCCATCCCGCACGATGTACCGGTCAGTACCACGGTTGAAATGCTCCGAGGTCCACAACAAATGTACCTTGGGGAGCCACGCAAGGAACCGCTGGCCGTCTACCATTCGCTCCCCCTCGATGAAAAGAGTATTCGAACCTTCCTGGGTGATCGGTTTCACGAGGAAGAACCGACCCTTGAAATCTCGAACGGAATTGCTGTACGTCTTGAAGAGCTTGGTCGGTTGCTTAAACGAGACCCATCCCTGACGGCCGTTCACCGACTGGTGTTGTAGGTGGAAGATGCGGAAAAACAAGGGCACCGTGGCCTCCACCTCGAGATAAAAGCACACCACCTCGAACGCGCGGATAAAGGCCAGGGCGTTAGGATGCAGCTGGGACGGGGCCAAACGCAACCAATCAAAAAGTCCCAAATGGAAAGCGGAGAACGGCAATCTGAGCCGGGCCTCTTTGAAGTAGAACTCATGCATGGGAAACATTTGTCGCCCATATCACGAGCAGATGCGATGGTGCTCCTTCGGGCGGTACACCTGCCAGTGTTGCGCCTCCCCTTCAGGCGTATCCTCCATGGTAGCGTAGACATCAGACGCGTCGGCCACGAAGCAAGATGGGGTGGACAACGGCTCTTCGGCCATCCACTCTTCGACGGGAAGGACACGCTCGTCGAAATCCGGAACCTCGGGTTCATTATCTTCGACCATCGTCCCCGGTATCAAGGCCGACACCTACACCTGAAAAGCAGAGGACAATGGTGAATTCGATGGCCAAGATCAAATTCACCCTTCCACCGCAGGTCAAGTGAAAGGGCGACAACGACGAGAGGACGACGAGCGCGCAGGCGCTCCCCGCTGCTCCTCCATGGGGCGTCCAAAGGCTAACCTATCACCCCTCCCCGGGGTACTCATCGGAAAATGCACGCATCCCCGGGGCATTCATCGGAGAAAGCCCCCGTCCTCGGGGCATTCATCGGAACAACCAATCCTCCCCGGGGCATTCATCCAAACTAACCCAGAAAACCGCCAGATACGGCGGAACTCGCGTCTCTCCTCGGGGAATTCATCACGCCCCGACCACAGACCCTAATTAAGCGGCAGAAATAAAAGGAGAAAATAGAGAAACTCACTTGTGACGGCGGCGAACGGAAGGGAGAACTAACGGTGCGACGACGATCTACAACAACGGCAGACGAGCAGAAATCTCAGAGTTTCACAGGTAAAGACAGCAAGGTGGAAAGTAAAAAAATGAGCGGGGACCCTCATATTTATAACCCGGCGCAGAACTCGAAGCGACACTAGGCTCTTAAATGACCTAGGGTAGCCGCCCTACTACCCATTCAACGTGCGACACGTGGCGGTAACCTGACGATCGCGTCCCTTCATATACCTTTCCCCCGCTCTCCCGACGACAAGAAGACCCTCGCGCGTGCACGCGTTCCACCGGGCACAAGACCGACGAGCCTCTCGCCTCGCTACCTCTCTTCCCGAAGCAACGACCTTAAGTCCTCGCTCTTTCGCCACAGAGCTTCGACTTGGGGGGCTCCTGTTCTGATCTGGGCCCAGCCTCGCGGTCCAGCCAAATAACGCACAAGACCCATTAAGTCGGATAGCCTGACCGGGCACACACCCCCCTGGGACGGGCAGGATACGCTCCCCACCGAGCGGGACCGCACGTCCCGAAGCGTCCTCGGCGCCCCCTTTTGGCCGAACAGAACGCCCTCGGGCCATCGGACAAGACCACATGGCTCTTCCGCATCCTCGTGTGCTCCCCTCCGCGGGGAGAACAACGCGCCTCCGGGGAACCTCCCGAGCTCCCCTCCGCGGGGAGAACAACGCCCTCCAGGAAACCTCGCGAGCTCCCCTCCGCGGGGAGAACAACGTGTCCGGTGCACGTTCTCCACGTGCTCCCCTCCGCGGGGACGCGTCATCAACCAACTGCCCACCTCCGAAAGAGTAGGTTAAACCCACTTTCCGGAGATCAAGGGCCAGTTGGACTAGGGCGAAGACCACGTCCTGGTCTTCACTAAGCCACGTAAGCCCTAGCAGTCACCTGGGTTGGGCCTACCAATCCAGCCCAACGCAAGTGACCGTTGGCCCAGCGCTGGGGTCTTTCTATAAATACCCTCTTCCTCAAGAGGGTCAGGTAATTCACTTCTTACCCACTTTCGGTACTTTGCCCTCACTCTGCCCAAATTCTTACTTTGGCATCGGAGTGTCTTGCAGGTACACCCCCCTTCTCCTCCTCATCACCGGTGAACAGGTAGCAGTCCAACAGAGTGTGGCCAGCCCGTGATCCCCTTATGATCAGGTCAGATCAAAATTCTAACTTTTTTTTTTAAACTTAAAACTCTAACTTCTTTTTACTTTAAAAAAACTCTAACTTATTTATTTTACTTTTTGATTTAAAACTTAAACCTCGAATTCTTTTTATTCTTAAAATTTTTAACTTTCTTTACTAACATTTTTAAATTTAATTTCTAACACTCTTTTAATAAAAAATCCCAACATTTTTTTAATCAAATTCAATCATAATAAATCACAGATGGAGTTAAATCAAATCAATCAGATCATATCATCATCATAAGAAAATTAGATCCAAATATGAGCATCACCATCATTGAATCAAATCTGAAATCACCACAAAAATCTATTCAAATTAAATCCGAGATTGAAAAAGATTGAGATATTCAAATTAAATCCGAGATTGAAAAAGATTTAAAAATCAACTATAAAAAGGACCCTCAAGAACAACAAAACGGAGATTGGCAAGTATAAAAGACTCTTACAGTCTTCATCAAAAATCATCATCTGCGGCCAAAACCCCATAGCCTCAGAAACCACAAAAGCCACCAACAGTAAAATCCTCAACAAAAAAAAATCTCTCCACCATCACCGTCATCACAAAGCCGTCGCAAACTCAGGTCCGACCCATTTCCTTTATTTATATTCTTTATTTGTTTATTTTATTCATTTTCTTAATTCTAACTAAACACTAACCCTTTTCTTAAAATTAAATTTTTTTTTAAAAAACTAATTACTAACCTTTTCTTTTGTAATTAACACTAACACTTTTTTTTAAATAATTAAAATTAACTCTTTTATTTAAATCTAAACTTTTTTAAATCAACATCTTTTTTTTAAAACCAACACTCTTTTTTTTTTAATTATTAACTTTCTTTAAAATAAAAATTCTAACACTTCTTTTTTTAAAATTAAATCTTTTTCTTTTAACTTTTTAAAAAAATTAAATCTTTTCTTCTAACTTTTTTTAAAAATTAAATCTAACTTTTTAAAAATTAAATCTAACTTAATTAAAATTAAATCTAACTTTTTTAAAAACTAAATCTAACCTTTTTTAGAAAACAAAATTCTAATTTTTTAAAATAATTAAATTAAAATCTCACTCTTTTTTTTAAATTAACATCAACTTTTCTTTAAAACTCTAATTTCTTTTAAAATAGCTCTAACCTCTTTTATCTTAAAAAATTCTAATTTTATTTTTACTTATTAAATTTCTTTTTTTTATTCAAATCTTTCTCTTAATTTAATCCTAATCTAATTTTCTTTTTTTTTTTATCATTAAAATTCTAACTTTTCTAAATTTCACCAAAAACCCTAATCCATTCTAACTCCTTTTCAATTATGTGAATTCTCAATTCCTCGAAATATTTCCACCGCAACAGACGGTATAAAATAATATTACAATATCCTAATTTCTTTTAATAATATAAAAAATGTCAAAATTTATACTAATTATGTTACAATATCCTAATATATATATATATATATATATATATATATATATATATATATATATATATATATATATATATATATATATATATATATATATATATATATATATATATATATATATATATATATATATATATATATATTATTTTGATGGTTGATCAGAATCTGAAGTGGGGCAGAGACTTTGTCTACAATGCTAGAATCAAGAAGGAGGGGTGTACCTGTAAGACACTCCGATGCTAAAGTAAGAATCGGGAGATGAGAAGGCAAGTACAAAGTAAGTGTTTTTTAGGGTGATTATTGGATTGAATATTGAATATCTGACCATCTCAAAGGAAAGGGTTTTTATAATGCCCTCAGCACTTGGACATTGGTCTCTATTTTTGGGACGAGATATTCACTCCCCAAGAATAGGTAACTGCCATAAACTAGTCGTTGAGACAGGCAGACATGCTCGAAACTAGTCGTTGCTTCGAGCAGGGGCGTGTTTTAGGGAAAAGGCGTCGTGGTCGTTCCTGGATGGATGAATCGTGCGTGACGGGTAGAAATGTAATGAAGGACAACTGATCTTGGGGGTCAGCTGGGCAAATCTCCTCGGCTGAGGGGCAGGAGAGAAAGTGCCCCCTTTTACCCTCAATTGGAAGGACTTAGCTTATTGGGCAGTTTTGGTTGCAGAAGTGGATTGGGTCATCCCTAATCATTGGGTCAGTCCGGAACAGGAGTCCCCTAAGTCGTTGCTCCTGAGCATAGGAGTGATGACTTAAGGGCAGCCCGTGATCCCGAGTAGGAATGATAATCTTCGACTTCTGTTACTGAAACGTGGTTGTTCCGTGGTGCTCGAGGACACATGTGCCCGAGGATCCCGAAACGTTGTCCAGTGCGTGCCCGACGAGCAGGGAGTCTAACGGTTGATGGGACTTGAAGGGATAAAGTGTCGCATTTGCATCGAGCCACGTGCCGCATTTAATGCATAATGATGACTATGTTAGGGTTGTAATGATGCCCATATGCCCCGCGTGCTCGTGCACATGCTCCTAAGTGGTCTATAAATAGATGGGGGAAGCGTTCATTTCTACTTTTTGCTTCTCTTTCTTCTTCTTCGTCCTTTGCTCTTAGCTTCTTCAGCTGTTGTCGTCGTTTCTGCCGCCCACCGCCGCACGAGCACCTGTTCAACTTCGTCGACCACCCTTTTTGCCTCTTCGACCACGTAAGTTTCTCATCCTTTTCTATTTTATGCAAGTTTCAATCTTATTTTGCTTAAATTTGCATGTGGTTATGATGGAACTGGGTAGAGTAGGGGTGCATTTCGGCGAATGTTGGTGTCTTGCGGTGGTTGAGCCATTTTCTGCCGTCGTCGGAGTGTTAGGAATTTAGGTTTTTTGTTGATTCCGGCACCATTGAGACGACGAGCGAGCTTGTCGCCGATGGAACTTATGAAGTTTCTGGTGTACTCATGAGTTTTCTGGTGGACCTTCAACGAAATTCTAGGCAAAGTGTCGGGGAGGATTTCCCCGTGAGGGCTTAATGGATTGTCCCGGAAAATCTCCCTGCACCTTCATTGCGCTGTTTGAGTAGGGGCTCAGGTCGAGGACGTTGTCCTCGGGCCTTAGCGCGCCCTTTCACTTGACTAGCGGTGGAATGCTGGATTTGATTTTTCATTCGAATTCACTTTTGTCCTCTGCTTTTAAGGTAAAGGGGATGTCTCGCGAACCCTTTTGGCATGAAGTGGTAAACAAATCTGAGTTAGAATCCAAAGAAAAAGAAAAACATAAATTTAAGAAAGAGTTGTTGACATGCAAAGGAATGACAAACAAGTTAGGAAACGATGAAATTGAGGTAGTTGAAAGAGTAGTTATGTACCTGGTATAGTTGTTATTGTTGAAGAGGTTGTTCTGAAAGTAAATAGTTAGTTTAAAAAGAAAGAGAAAAGTGGGTAGCGACAGTTAGTAGCCTCATTCATTCAACAACTCTCTACTTCTTTCTTCTTTGTCACCTCATTGGTCAGCAACCCCATTCATGACGTTTTTAATTCTCTCTTTTTTAAATATTTACATTCTTTGACTAGCTTTTCTTTTTAATTATAAAATCTATTTTTTAAATTAAATTTCTAAAATATTTTGTCAGTTGTTCTAATTTTGACCGTAATAGATTTTCGGGAAAAAAATTGAGTATATTTACTTAATTTGAAAGCATCATTATTTTTATAAATATTCTAGTTTTAATAAAATATTTAATTAATTACTATTAAATAAATAATAAAGTTTTATTTTATAAATAGTTAATTTATTTATTTTTTATTTAATAAATTAAAATTAATCATACTAAAAATATATTAATACACTTTATCAAATCAAATGACATTGATTTTAAGAGGTGATGTAATGATAATGTAAATTTTTTTTATACCGTTAATCACTAACAATAATATATCTCGTCAAATTAAACTGAAAATTTTAAACTAGTTATATAACATAACATAATTATATATTTTTCATTGGATGACAGTGTAAAAATTACACTGACATTTAAACCCTTGATTTTATAAGTATTAATACATTTACATATAATTTTATTAAATTTTAACTATTAAAGTATACTATCCAAATAATTTAAATAATTAAGAGTTTCAATATTTGATTTTTAATTTTATTATATAAAAAATTTATTATTTTAATTTATTTTATATTTATTTACTAATTAAAATATGTATATTTTAGGTCACAGTTAAGATTTAAGGTTTTCCTCTCTGCAATTATAATTATTTAATAATTAAGTTTTATGAACATGAAACTTAAAGAATTTTTACATTTTTATTTGATAAAAAAATATTAGTATAAAATTATGTTACAATATCCTAATTTCTTTTAATAATATAAAAAATATCAAAATTTATACCAATTGTGTTACAATATATATATATATATATATATATATATATATATATATATATATATATATATATATATATATATATATATATATATATATATATATATATATATATATATATATATATATATATATATATATATATATATATATATATATATATATATATATATATATATATATATATATATATATATATATATATATATATATATATATATATATATATATATATATATATATATATATATATATATATATATATATATATATATATATATATATATATATATATATATATATATATATATATATATATATATATATATATATATATATATATATATAAACCCTTATATAGCATACATACTTGAGTTTCAATGATAACAAAACGCGATCATGAGTGAATCGGTTTCCTCGATTCTACCTCTACAACAAATGCAATATTTCACCTCTCATATCCTTCTTATATCCATCTAAATGGTCATATTAAATTCAATATATATAGGAGACAAGTGATCATGACTTGATGCATAAAAATCTCATAAATATGTATTTTTGCAGTTTTGTAGGGTTTGAGTCGACCACAGGTCGACGCATGGTCGATGCATGAATCGGTGCAAAAGCCCACGGGTCGGCGCACGCCGACCTTTGGTCGACGCATACTGTGAAGACTTTTCAATCTTCCTAAATCTGCAGGCTATGCGTCGATGCATAGTCCTGCTATGGTCGACCGTTCGCTCGTTTATGCTGTTTCTGAAGGCTTTCCACTTTGGGTGAAAAGTTGTTATGTTTGTTGGCTTGTTGGTTACTATATATAGATGTTTTATGTTCTTTTCTCAACTACAATTGAAATTTTGAGTCAATTGTGCAAGAACAAGAAAAGTGAAATAGGTGCTACCAAATCTCTTCATCTTCATCCTCAACAATTCACAACACAACAATTACACACAACAATTCTTGTTGTGCTTTGTGGTTCTGTTCAAGGTGATAAGGTCTAAAGCCGTTGATTGGGAATCCCGTTCAGGTTGAGTTTGTAGCAGGTTTTTCTTGAATAAAACCTTGAAGGTTTTGCCCTCCAAGATTCGGAGAATTTGGGGGTTTTTTAGTACGGATCGTCTCTACCAACTTTAACTGAGCGAAGGTGATTGAGAAGTGGGAGGTTTCGTCAATCTAGTAGCGGGAATCGGTGAAGTGTGCAAGAGAGTTTCGGGTTCGATTTGTGTGTGTTTGAGATCAGCCGGGCCGAGGGTTTGAAGAACGGAAGGTTGTTCAACAAAGGGGCTGGAATTGGAGGTCTACTCGCAACGATCGAAGAACTTGATTCGACTCGAATCAAGGAACAAAGAGAGAAAGCATCATCAACATCAAGAGAGCTTGTTTGTATATTTTTCTTATCTATCCTTGTATAAATATTTCAACTCTACAAGTGATATCTATTATATTGATCTCAATTCTAGTTTTAGAATTGAGGTCAGACGTACCCCGAAGCGAGGACGGCGGCGGAACTGCCTCAAGTAATCTTTGTCTCCTTTATTTTTCTGCATTTTCATTTTGGATTTAAAATTTGAGTAATTTTAGTATAAGCAATTCTATCAAAATTTGCATTGAGTTGAGTAAGTGCTTTCATTGTTTTGAACTCTAGTACAATAGTATATTGTACAAAGAATTTAGAGTTATTTACTCAAGTCAAAATTCACTTGGAGTGCCTCGCACACCAAGTGTTTAATAAATTGTCTAAACCAAAATTCACTTGGATTATTTGCATATTTTGTGGTGATTGTGGAGCATTGGAACTAGTCCTACTTATTAGTGGTAAAATCAATTGATAGTGTGACTAGTGTGTTGAATCTATTTTATTCATTATCATTTCCATAAGGTTAGACGCATATCCGGTCTTCTAATAACGGTTCGTTTTAGACGGTAATTTTTCCACGGCCGTTTCCGCAAATCAAATATTTTTAAAACCAATTTTTAATTGGTAGCGCCGACTGATTTTTTTAATTGGTAATGCAGGGTAATGGGATTTTTATTAGAATATTATTAATAATTCATATTTATTTAGTTGTACTATTTTCTTAGCCCCTAAGTTTGTTAGAGGGTATTTTAGTATTTTATCTTATTCTAGTAACCCTAGTTTTAGCTTATAAATAGGGTGACAATCATTGTAACTTTTAATCCTGTTTTCTTCTGCCGTCATTCTCTTTAATAGAATATTTCCCTATTTTCATCATTTATTCTATCTTTGCACCAACAATTGGTATCTAGAGCTCCGGTTCAGATTCATTGGGAAACACGGGAAACACGAGTGAACGTGAGGTCTTGTGTGTTTGATTTTGATTCTTAGATTCGTGTTGAATCTTGAACAAAATCTGATCAGAATTTTATTTTGTGGGTTGGGAAACACTGTGTGAGAAATCTGAGTGTATTGTGCAAAGTAGAAGATGAACGGAAACGGCAACATGAACACCAAACTTCCAGTATTTGATGGTAAAAACCGGAATCGTTGGATGATCCAAATGCGTGTACTATTTGGTGCTCAAGATGTTCTAGATCTTGTCAGTGATGGTTATGTTCCAGTAGCAGCAGATGCAACCGATGAACAGAAAAACGCGCAGAAGGAAGTAAGGAAGAAGGATCAGAAAGCATTATTCTTCATTCATCAATGTGTGGATGTAAACGTGTTTGAGAAGATTGCAGACTCTACAACAGCAAAGGCTACATGGGACACTCTGGTGAGATGTTATGGTGGTGACGCATCAGTGAAGAAGGTGAAGCTTCAGTCCTTGAGAAAGCAATATGAGAATCTCAACATGAAGAATAATGAGAAAGTTTCTGAATACATCTCCAGAGTGATTCTGATCACTAATGAGATGAAGGCGTGTGGAGAAACTCTTTCTGAAGAAACAATCATGGAGAAGGTATTGAGATCCCTTACCTCTCAATTTGATTACATTGTGGTAGCAATAGAACATTCCAAAGATCTGAGTACCATGAGAATTGAAGAGCTGCAGAGCAGTCTAGAAGCGCAAGAGTTGCGTTTGACTGAGAGAACTTCTGAAAGGGAAGTAGAGCAGCAGGCTCTGAAAGCAACTTCTGATAGGAGGTATCAGAAGCAATCAGAAGCCAAGAGAAGATCTGATGGTGGTCAGAAGTCAGAAAGCTCAACCTCTGATAGACAAAAGAATGCTCAGAAGGGAAAAGAGAAGTATGACAAGAAGAAGATCCAATGTTACTGTTGTAAGAAGTTTGGTCACTTTGCTAGAGATTGTTGGTCAAACAAGGAGAAGAAATCAGAAGAAGCAAATATAGCCAGAAGTTCTGATGACGAATCTGTGCTATTGATGGCCTCTGAATCTGATGATCTGACAGACTGGTGGTATATGGACACTGGCTGTTCAAATCATCTTACTGGAAA